>BLKR01001615.1:0-268353 GCA_011170035.1 Teleogryllus occipitalis
AAATAAAATTCTAGAACCCTCCATTCTGGACAGCAACTGAAAGTTAATGCGTATTTCCCACAATATATTGTACAAACATTCTACTAGTATGACCCCACTGATGTATTTAACAGTACTTGTTTTAAATGAATGTCATACCTCCTCTACCAGAGCTTGTCAGGAATTCAAAGCTCTTTTCTCTGCGAAACACGTGTTAGAAGGGAATATCTGTCTACAAAAATGGGCAATTCTTTATGCTTAACGGCCATGTACTGTTTTGAGATTTTTTACCGTGGTATTATGCGCTCAATTATTTTAAGTAAAATATTATACAAAATGGGTACATATAAGAAAAATTAATTCAAAGAAATAATAAATTATAGAATAAAGTGTCACATACAAATTATTGATTTAAATTATATTTCTTCAAAATATGCAATTCTTACTGTCAAAAAGAAATTATTTAATAGAATCACGCACTTTTTTACGTTTTGTTGATAAAAGGTAGTAAGAACATAAATAATAACTGTATTAATTCCGTTAAATACTCCTTTCAGAGAGATTTTGGAGAGAGAGAATGGAGAAAAATAAACGAACTCTATTAAATCACACTTTCAACACATATATTTACATTTACCTGATGATGATCAATCCTATATTTCTCTCCATAAAATAACTTTCAAACATTCATTGTTTCATTTCTGTCAACTTAGAAATATAATATAGGTATAAGCTTAATAGGTTTGAACAAGAGAACATAAAAAAAATATAGAAATCTGTATTTTCGTTCTGGATGAGAATAAAATTACCGAGCAGCAACCGCATGTCATTCGTTGAAAGTTGCAAATTAATTCATTAATTTAGTTTTCGTTTTGACGATATTCCACCATTAATCGTTCAATTTCCCAGACTGTCTTCATTAGCCACATATTTCATTCATATCCTCGCTCCCATTGACATGAAACCTGTAAGTAAGCGTTTGTTTCTGAGCACGTCAACAGTAAATGTATTAATTTACTCCCATAAGTGAGGTGTAGGTTATATTCCGCGAGGCGAAGTTCTTTCTCACGCTCTGCAACGTAAAATTCGGCGACAATTTACATGTCGGCTAATTGGGTTACCTCATCTCTGTTATCTCCTTCACTGGGGCACCATGCGCCGCAGCCGGGAATCTAACCTACTGACTGACCTCCCAATATATGTGATAGAATAATGTATGCAAATGAGTGTGTGTAAGTAATAGGAGAGAAGACGACAAGAAAAAGGAAGGAAAGAGCGCGCGCGGTCCTTGGCCCCTTTGTTAGAGAGCTCCCGTATTCTTCCGATTTAGATGGAGAAACCTCGAAAAACTACCAATCACACCAACTGGAAGCTTCCTTCCTTTCAGCCTACAGCTGAATCCGATCCAGCCATGAAGCTGGTGTCAAATAAATTCCGCAAATGTCAGCACTTCAACCCTAGGTCCTCGCCAGTGACCCTGCAGATGCAGCAATGTTCCCACTGACACACTGCAGCAGGTGCATGCTCCAAGACTCGCCCCTCATCACCCTACTCCTCCCGGGCGTTCCCATGCATCACAGGGGCGTCGTCCTCCGTCCTCGGCGAGCGTCCTCATCCATCGTGGGGCTTCGCCCCGCACCGCAGCGTGCGTCCTCCCGCTGCCCCTCCTCCACCGTCGCCCTTGCACCCTTGCGCCCCCGTTTCGTTATCTGGCAGCGGGCTGGCCGCCGCCCCGCCCGGCCAGGCGCCAGCCCCGCAAATATTGACGCAAGCGCGGCCGGCGATACGGACGAGCGCGTTCTCGTGTTCGGTGGCGGCGGCGGCGGCGGCGGCGGCGGCGGCGGCGGCGGCGGCGGCGGCCTGCACCGCCCACGCCTCCCGCACCACACGCCATGCAGATCCGCGTCGCTCTACCCGAGTGTACAGAAATGAGGCAGGTGCGGTTCTTTCGTTAGGGGGCGTGGCCCTTCATAAATATAGCAAAAAACTTTATAGAGTGGTCTGTTGGAGTACTATATGTACTTTTTGATTGTCTATAGTAAAATCCCCGCGGGTGGATGTAAAAGAGTGTGCTAGCTTCCGTGGTGCAATCCCGGGTTTGTTCCTCAGTGGGGCCAAAATTAAAGTTGTAGCTTTCTAAGACAATTCTCTCCACTTCCGTGACGAAACGCTTCTCTCTAGTGTTCGGTGGAGACGGCGAAGGTGGCCTGTACCACCCACGCCTCCCACACCACACAGAACCATGCAGAACCGCATTGCTCTGCCCGATTGTGCATTGCTCCGAAATGAGGCAGGAGCTCTTCTTTCGTTAGGATATGTGACCCTCCATTCGTGTGGTAAAAAAGGCTTTATAGAGTGGTCTGTTGGATTACTATATGGTCTTTGATTATCTATAGTAAAATAGCATCGAGTGGCTGGAGGAGAATGTGCTAGCTTTGCGTGGTGCAATCCCGGGTTTGATTCAGTCGGGGCAAAAATAAAGTTATAGCTTCTTAAAAAAGGATCTCTATTTGTCTGACTAAAAGGTTTTCTCTAGTGTTGGGAGGCGGCCATCCAAACCTCCTGCACCACGCCATGCAGCCCCGCGACGCTCTGCCCGGCACCGCACTGCACCGAGATACGTCAGGTGCGGTTCTTCCGCTAAGGCATGTGACCCTCCATTCAAAGCTTTATATAATCGTCTGTGGGAATATTTTACATACCTATAGTAAAAGCCCCTCGGGTGCTAACTTTCCGTGACGCAATCCCGGATTCGATTCCTTGTTGAGGCAAAATTATTGTATTACATTTTTCTCAGTCTGTAAACTGAGTGACGAAAGAAACGGTCAGACAATCCATGTACGATACGGTGAAGGGAATACGCCATGCGCCACACTTTACTTACAGGCGAGGATAATAAACAAAACAGGGCCCAGGCACACAGCTAGCTGACAAAACTATTCATCTGACTCTAAAATGCAAAATGCATTCAGTCTAAAGTCAAATGTACGAAAACAAGATCAGTTTCAAAATAAGAATTTACATAACACAAATATTAATTGTATCTTTACGTCTACTATTACCACCCATCTTCCACCCTGATTAGTCAAATGTAATATTTAAAATAAATGTTTAGTATGCATTTTTTCAAAAGTACGATATACGTGTCGGAAAATCTCATAACAATGCTAATTATTAAAAGGTTGCTGTAATAAGATATCTTATAATAGTTTCGCAGATAACTAATGAGTAACTTTTCATTCCAAGATATGTAGAGTAACGGCAATGTATTTTTTTCCATTACCATGATTCTACTGTTCTAATCGGCAGAAATATCCACTAGAGCGGTGCAATATTTTTGTAGAAAATTGAGGTTCAGTTGTGCTCTGGTATATTTTTTCATGCCTACAAAGTTTCCACCGTTTCCCTTGCGTTTAATTTCGTTTATTTGATAACACACGTCATTATATTTCAGATGGCTGAAGCAAACAACTTCAAAAAACGTAATTGTCATGCCGTGTGCAGCATGAATTGCAATGGGAACGAAAATTATGTGAATTTGGCGAGCGGTAACTGACATTATGTTATGTGATTCTACATTGAAGAAATGATACAACAATGTAATTGTTTCTCAAACACTTCCGGTCAGCCGGCGCTCAACTCTCCACGCGTATTTTTCAGTCTTCAACTTCATCGACACACAGCACGTTTCCCTCCCATCCACCGGCACATCCAGTCCTTGACCTCCGTCGCTCGCATTCAGAAGGAAGACGCCGACTAACTGTGGAGTGGCCGTGCGCTCTGCAAAGCACTGACCAAAACACAGTTGCTGTCGCCTCCGCTTTCTCCATCGGCGTGTTGGTCACCACCGACCCGTCATCCGCCGACTCCGCTTATGCCACTAGCTTCACCACCCACGCCGCCACTTCGTCTTTTTCTTTTAACTTCTCCTCCTCCCATTTCTCCTAGCCTTCCCCTTTCCGGCTCTTTTTCCTCTCCTCTTTTCCTCATTTTCCTCCACTCCTTCCCTATTCCTCTTTTTCTCCACTCATGTCTTTTTCCCGCCATTTTGTAACCCCTGCCCTCCTTCTATGATCTCTTTCTTCTCTATCTTCCTCCGTTCATTCCCTCTCCCTCCGTCCCCCAGTGTCCCTCTCTCTCAGCCCTCCTTTGTCCACCTCCTGTCTCCACCTCCTGTCTCCACCTCCTGTCTCCACCTCCTGTCTCCACCTCCTGTCTCCACCTCCTGTCTCCACCTCCTGTCTCCACCTCCTGCCTCCACCTCCTGTCTCCACCTCCTGTCTCCACCTCCTGTCTTCACCTCCTGTCTCCACCTCCTGTTTTCACCTCCATTCTCCGCCACCATTCTCCGCCATCATTCTCCGCCACCATTCTCCGCCACCATTCTCCGCCTCCTTTCTTTGTCCCTTTTATTCCAGCCTTTCTCCTCCTCCTCTACCAACTAACGACACAGCCCCCTCTTCCCCCTCCGCGCTCGCCAATGCCGCTCCCCTCCCCCAGTGGACATCGTGGGCATCCAACGCCGGGGGCTGCGGTCGTCGCCGCGGGCGATCGTATCGCTGCGGGGCGCAGCCGCGCGGCCAGCGGCAGCTGCTACGACAGGCGACGGCTGCAAATAGCCATGAAAGGCCGCCGCCCTAGGCGATTCAGGCTCCTTTTGGAGACCGTTTAAGAGGAGGAAGGAATGTCCAAATGGAGGAAATGGAAAGGGACGGGGTTACAGAATACAGAAATAGGAAACTAAGAAAGAAGATGACAGAGAAGGAAGAAGTAAAATGAAATGTAAGAAGATGAGAGAGAATGAAGGAAATGCAGAAGAGTTAATAAAATGAATAAAAATAGGGTGAAAAAGAATAAAAGGGAAAGGAGAAACATTAAGAGAAAAGAGAAACTGAGAAAACTTGAGAAACAATGTAGAGTGAAGAAAGATTAAACCTGGGTTAATAGAATAGTTGATAAGCAAAAAGGAAGAGGGAAATGATAGAGAAAGTAAGACACCCATGGCGCACAAAGACGCTGGATCTAAAAAGGGGAAATTAACTAAATTCTTACTGATGAAGAGGCGACGACCATGATAAAAGTGACGGCACATCAAAAGAAGACAGTAGCAATGACGTATAAAAAGGTCAAAGAGTAATGTAAAACAACTAACACCACAAAGAAAAAAATGAATAAAGTGGAGGTAATCAACAAGTTAACGGTTAACAAAATTTAGGAGTTAACAATCCAAGGTAATGGCGGAAAAAAGCAAATACTTACAAGCCTTCTAACTCCCATTGGACAATGAAGCAATGTCGTCAATAGAGTTGCATGAATGACATTAAAATTTTGGGACTCTAAAAACGTTAAATGTGACAACTGAAATAATCAATTTAAAAATAGAGTGTAATCCAATAAATTTTGATTATCTCGAACCGTTCTGCGTGTGGTACAAATAGTGCCAATCTAGGATGGTAGAATATTGCGCTCAGGAAAGTATCAAAGATATAGGTACACAAAAAAGTAACTACTCAAAAAAACATAAATTTTGAAAAACTGTGTAGAAAAGGGATTTTTCTACTCCCGTTGTACAATTATGTCATTTGATGGCTACAACTCGTTGCATAATGATACTCATTACGATACAGACTGCATTACGATTCAAGTTATTGACTAAAACAGAAAAAAATAGAAACCAAGTATTGACAATTCGTTGAAAATCGTTGAAACTCGTTCTAGTACATGTTTCGTTCGATTGTGTACAATTGTATTTAATATTATATTATGCTTCTCAGTTTAATTTTTTTTATTATTAGTAATTTTTGTGTGGAATATTATTTAAAATAAATTGGATCGTAATTTCTCTTTTTAAATTGGACGATCCTATTTGACAAGCGCAGTGAAAATGAGAGAGAGGAACACTTGACTGACGTTAAGATGAGAACGCAATTCATTTTGTGTTGTATGTTGCTTCCCTGTGGTCACCGTTAAAAACCGGCCACATACATACATAGAAGTGAATCAGAGGTTGAGGTGGCACCTTCAGAAATAAGAGAAAAATCGAAAATATTGACCTCAGAATTATTACCGCAACTTTTGTATTCTATTGCAGGCGGATTAGTAAACCAAACCCTCCTACAGCAGGGTAGGGAAGCTGTCCGCTAGGTGGCCTTAGCTGAGTGCTGCCTGTCAACTGCCACGAAACAATTCAATGTAAAAGTGTAACTCATAAACGTTACCATTAGTTGTAGAAAAAGTACCGTATGAAACTCAAGGTAATGGGTATTAACACACTCGTGTGAAGTTTACGATACTCGCTCGTTCCTCGCTCGTATCGTAACATCACCCATCATTACATCATCGTTTCATTATATACTATTAACTATTTGTGAAATTTTAATAAAGTTATTTTGCTGCCAGTATAAACACTCTTTTCTGGCGCGAAATAAACGACTCGACTTATTTTAAAACCTTTTTCCAGAAAAATAATATTTTTTCGTATTTATACTATTTTATCGACTTCTTTTTATCTATACCATTTTATCGACGAAACCAAAGAGAGAAACAAAAAAGACATCCATAACGACCGACATCCTTTATGGATTTTACAATATGCCAATCGAAATAAAATAGTTGCAGCTGAAGTTGGTGGAAAAGTACTCTAACTCAAAGAAACATTTCTTACTTGTATGTGATTGTTTTACTGAAAATATTTATCTCGAAAAACATTCAGCGACACATAAGCGATAAGACAAATAACTCAGGTGTTTGCTGCTTACTGGCGTAGTGACATTAATAACTGATAGATACGTGACACTTCATATGTACGGTCTGTACGAAAAGGTCGCGAAAATGGCGATGGCTAGGGCGCGGGTGCGAAGCAGGTGCGATAGCCACCGCCGCAGCGCTGGGGTCGTTTCCGCAACGTCCACGGACGGGTCGTTCCTCTCGCGCACTTCCGGCGACGCGATTGACCGAGAGAGACGGTGGAAACCGCCGGGGGACCGGAAGGCCAGCCCTGCACTGCACTTCGCCGCCGCATAAACCGAAACCGCTTCGGGATTCGATGAGACGGACAAACGACCAGCTCCTTTACGGTCGCCGGCCTCTGAACGCTTTCACAAACATGGGCACACCCACCCAAACACACACACACACACACACACACACACACACACACACTCACACACACACACACACATGCACATCAACCCAACGACACGCCCACACAACCGCCCAACGACATACACACACGTAATAAACACATATACGCATACCTTCATGCATATACACGATCGTTCGCAAATACGAATGAACATGAGTTGTTTTTGCATAAAATGAAAATTACAAAGCAGTGGACGTGTTTTTGTTGCAAACATCTATTGATGGGTGTTGGAAAAACTGTAGCCTTTGTAATGGCGAGCAATGTAATTGTAATGTTTGCGAATGTAATGTTTGCAATGTAAAAGCCAGAGAAAACGAATATATCTGTAATACGTAGTTAAGCATTTTATATTTTACAAACATGTGTTAAATTATAAATCATTAGTTTGTCTGAAGATTCGGGAATGATGTACCATCCGTACCATTGAAAGTATTGTACTCTGACGATACTGGAAGAACTCGCAACTTGATGGCTTGAGCTGAATTGAACTTCCATAGAGATAATTCTACTCCAAAAAAAGTAATTATTGTATTTGTTGGATTGAATATACGTTCTTGCCTTCAAAACATTTTAGTTTACGTGAATGATTTTGTAAAATAGAATCGCACTCGATCTTGCCAATTCTTTTAAAGCTTGAATTCTCTTTCGGTGAGGAAAATCGATATGAGTTTTTAGTATCACGCTGTCTCGTTGATTTAGTACTTGCTCTTCTCCAAATCTAACGATATGTTTCAAAAAGGAACTCACCGGTGAGAAATGTGTTATGCATTAATAAATAAATCAGAACTATGGACAGTATTTATTATTCATTGAAATGGTTTTTCTTTGAATATGATGTATTGGCTTTCAAGAGCATTGAAATATAACAACTTGGAAATCATCACACTCATACATCCAGTCACACACATATCATACTCGTACATCCAACGCAGTACATATGGATCACTTCTCTATACGTCGCTACCCTTTTCAGAATTATTGAAATGTGTTAATTTGTTTAAAAATTTAAACACACTAATATTTTCACGGTAGGAAAAGAGACGCCCTGTCTTTGAATAAAAGTAATATAAAAGTTTTCAATGAAACTAAAATTAACATTTACGCAGTGAAACATAACTTTCTACTAACAGTGTTAATTACATAAAATGTACATTTTCAAGTAAATAAGCGAGTTTCTATTTCACGTCTCTTTCTAAATTTTCTGTCAATCAGCATTTCGAGCAAAGTACACGCGTGCGCATGCTCTTGTAGTAATGGGCAATACCACAAAATTTTTCGGGTAGTTTACAAGAAGCTCTCAGGTGACATCAAAAATGAACTAAAATTATTGTAAGTGCAATGTATGCTGCACGCTCACATACTTCATTTCATACTGATAATGCTTCAGTCATACTTTATTTCAGGCTGAAAAAAATGAAACTTTTAAATAAATCAACATCTGATATAAAAACCACTTGAAACTGAAATGTCTCAAAATACGTTTTGTTACAATATAAGTCTTTAAATAATCATTAGGCCGCAAATAACAATAATCAGCTTCGTAATGTAAGTAAAATAATAATTATCGTCTTCTATTAACAACCATCAACATCGTATGTCACCTTTTGCAAGACAAATAGTAAACTTTTAACGAAAATTATTCTTTATTGAAATTTGTTTAGTGGGTGAAACGTATTTTATTCCTTTCGTAACATACGTATTACAGTACTCGGTTGGTTAAACTGAGCTTAATAGGCTAATAGATTTCCTATTGTAAAAAGATGTTTTACAATATTTATGAGGTAGTACATTTATCACTACAAATTGAAATATCATTAAAAGGCTAATATTCCATTATACTCATTACAAAATTTGCATACTAAAAATGACGTTTTTAGGTTGATAGATGGGATATAAAGTAGATCCTGATGTAACTTACGAAGATGTGACTAGCTATTTTTTTGTAATTAATCAGAAGTGAAATAAAATTGATCCCCTGAGATAAAATCCTCTGGACGCCTATTGGTGGATCCTACATAAAATTATTGTATGAAGTTAAAAAGGCAAGACGGAACGAGTACCCTACCATCTCTAGGCCTGTATCAATGCTTCAAATATTCCTCTGATTTTCTCAAAAGTAAGCTATTATTGCCTATTAATCATATATTCGTACATTCCGAAAATGGCAGCTTTCAATTAAGGGGCAAATGGATGGGTTTTGATGAATATTCAGTTCAGGACATTTGATAAAAAGGACGTGAAACTCTTTCATCTTCATACATTTTCCAATGGACGCGAAAATGATTGCAGGAATTGATGATCGGATTTCCACTATGATATGCATGATCGAAGCTCAGCAAAGAGGACACTAGAAAGCTTGACAGCCGCTGCATCATGGAGGAATACATTTCTAGTATCTCTTATATTACTCACATATGAAAGGAAATAATTCTTTTGACTAATAATTCATTATGACAGAACATCAAAGAAGGATAATGCATTAAGAGGAAGATTTTTACATTCAGTGGCATGATATATTACGTAAACGAAATTACAAACTATATGAGTGATATGTAGACACATTATTAAAATGTTTGCTTTTGTATGTTACTTTGCACTCTTTGATAAATTAAGATAAATGAAATCTGCTAGTATGGATACATGCCAAATATGCGAGAATATAATTTGGGAAAGAAAAATTAAACAATCTTTAGAAAAATATGTAATTTGTATCCGGGTAATGTGTTCCAGGATTCGTTTGTAAATATGTTTTTTTCTCAGATCGAATGACTAAGAGTTCAAATTCTTGATTGTGGTTATCAATGAATACATCGAGTTTATGTAGTACAAAGCTATCGTTAATTAAAATTGTGAATTTAGCGAGATATTTCCTTATTATTTTCGTTGAAAAGAACATTTTGAGGTGATTTGTGGTTATGAATAAATGTTATATATTTTATATTGAATTTAGTGATATTTTCAGTAATTTGGTTTATTCAGATATTGTACTATAAAATCATCAGATGTGAATAAATATTAAAAGAATATTTTTATTTTCCCCCATTAATTACATTCATTATATTTTTAATTAATGTAAAAAGAAAAAAGCATCTCAGTATATTGATAATTTTTGTGGATTATTTTGATGAGATGCGTTCGGTACTGGGATTACAACTTGTGTTAAAAGTCCCATTTTTTATTTATTGAAATCTTCCCATCATTTTCCCTTTTTAATTCATTATTTTTCTTCTGTACTTTATAGGCCTAGCGTCTGATTGCAGTTTGTATGTTCCGGGCTTTCATCATTAGTCGTGTTATTCTAAATTAATACCTCCTTATCTTTAACCTGTTTTTATTGACTAAGGTAGTCATTTTACCGTTAGAGTACATTGTACATTATGTAGCTTGAAAAATTCTATTATAATCTCTGCAATTTGTTGTGTTATCTCTTTATGCGCCTCTACATTTTTTTAACTCTTTCCATTCTGACTATACCATTTAATTTTTTTAATATCTTTTATTTCTGAAAGAATCCAACGTCCAATTTAATTTATTTCTAGATGTCCAGTTTTAATTTTTCCCATTTCTTTTGGTTTACTGCTGTTTTTACTTCTTTACCGCCGTTTTAATAGTATTAACGAGTTGCGTTTTATACCATTCTCACTAATTATTATTATTATTATTATTATTATTATTATTATTATTATTATTATACTATTTATTATTATTATTTTAGTTATTATTAACGAGGAAATAAGTGCGTAGATATGGAACTAAGACTCCAGTATAATTAGTGTCCGCTACGTGGTTTTGGTAGTTTCGCTGCTTTGTCCTGGTATCACAATCTGGTTAGATAGTTTGATATTTATTTAGTCAAAAAACAGTTAAAAAATGTATGTGACGTAAGGAGAAAAATCATCTGCTCGCGCTTTCTTGAGTTTCAGAATCTCTTCCCAACAATTTAACTATTAATAGTTGGAAGATGTAAAACATTTTAAAAAAATATTAATAATAATAATAATAATAATAATAATAATAATAATAATAATAATAATAATAATAATAATAATAATAATAATAATTTTAAAAGCGCGAGATTAACATTCCAAAAAACTATACATTTTTGTACCCGAGTTATAGAAAAACTATTTGTAACGGTAAACGAACTGCAGATTTCGTTTTTCTATAAGGTAGCCCTGTTAGGTGGTAGTCTCTTGTCTGTATGAAGTAATGTACCAAGTTAAATAGCACAGGCTATTCAGTTCCATGTAGGTGGGTTCGGCAAATCGTGGATTGCACTGGAATGTAGCGTTATTATTTAGCTATTTAAAGTATGATTGGTAAATGGAAGTGATGAATCCTTTCAATGCACGAGCCAACGTAATTGTGACGAGGATCTACTATAAACATTATCTCATTAATTTGTAAGTCCGTGCTCCTGATAATCACATCAACTATGCACTAAAGCTATCTTTAAGCTTCCTTTCAAATGTAGAAATGTGTTTCAATTAATTGTAAAATTGCACTTGTGCACTTCTTGGTACATTTATTTTTAGGTGGCACCAATTAACAAAGTATTTTATCATAAAGAAAACATCACGTGTCCTAACTCATTCAGAATAGTCATTATATACTACAGAAGTGATGTAAACATATTAAGTATGATAAAATTGAAGAAATGTGGGATGGGAACACAGTTGATTTTGCTCGTGATTTTACCATGCTAAATGTACAAGAATATCACTTAAAGCAACTACATGATTAATGAGCGCAAAGAACGTAAGAAGCACAATGCACAATGTACGTTTAACATAGAAGTAAAAACAGTTATACACATCGTCAAATGCTAAAATACGATTTGGTTGTGATTATGGATAGAACAGCGCTTGAAAAATGCACTGGAACTTCCACAAAGCGACATCGATTTTTTTAAACATCCGATAAGCGTTGAGAGATATAGCTATCATTTAAGGTTAAGAAAGTTTCAAATAATAACAGTCCTAAATGATGAAACAATAACAACTTACTTAAGCAAAGATAGAGAAAAACACTACGCTAAAACCCATCGTTCCCATCACTAAAACCCATCAAATTCAATGAAAATTATTTCCATCGGAATTCAGGGAAACTGTTTTAACATGTGGTCAACAATTTCTTTAACAACTTATCGAACTCTCCCTGCTATGCTACAATGTTTAACTTAGAAAGAACAATGTACCGCGCATTAAATGAAGATTCCAAAAAGATCGATTCAAAATCCATAACTTGTAGGCGTATATATATATATATATATATATATATATATATATATATATATATATATATATATGTGTGTGTGTGTGTGTGTGTGTGCATGTGTATGTGTATGAGTATGTGTATGTGTATGTGTATGTGTGTATGTGTAGGTGTATGTGTGTGTGTGTGTGTGTGTGTAGGTGTGTGTGTGTGTGTGTGTGTGTGTGTGTGTGTGTGTGTGTGTGTGTGTGTGTGTATTGAAACCGTTCTCGGGTGTGAATTCGGGTTTTGCATGTTCACTAAAAACACATAAATAAACTTAAAACACATTTAATTAACTTAAGGGGATGATGAGAGCATGCAAAATGATTCTTACATAAGTTTTACAATCATTTAGTACTTTAACTGCACTTTCCAATTTTAATTAGAAATTATTTTTAACAAGCAAACAAATACAATTACCCGCCGCAATAGCATGCCAGACCATCAGCATTCACGCTCCAAGCTTGGTTTATTAGAGTCCTTCCGCATCTCGGCGGGAAAATACCCTGAGCATCACCCGATTACATGTAATTTATAACATCTTTTGGTACCGACGTGATGACTTCATCTTCACGGCGGGATGCCGGCGGTGAGCTTTCCTCAGCACAGTGGCGGTGACCCAGTCAATACAGCAGCGCAGATCCAGTTTGCCCGGTTCTGCAGCCAGGCGGATTGACAGACGACACTGCGCTACCGTCGGACCCACTGTGATGTTTCGGCGTCGCAGACGTACACGTAATAACTGCCGATTGTTTCCCACTCAAGTTCATTGCCGAGATAATAATTGCCTCCTTAATGCATTAGTGGTCCCACTTGTTATGGTTCGGTGGTCCCACATTCAAGGCACAAGCCAGAAATGCTAACTCATGCAAGCTCGTAAGCGTAAAATTCCTCGAGCTACGAGTTCGAAATCGGAACGGAAATATTGAAGTGGCGAGTTGAAAGATTAAAATCTTAGTCATTTTCAAAGTGTTACACTGGAGTAACAATTCTGACGTTGTAAGTTCAAAGATGCGAATCTGAGTAAAAAGTCAAGCCAAGTGATGTTAAGAAGCCAAGTGATGTTAAGAAGCCAAGTGATGTTAAGAAGCCAAGTGATGTTAAGAAGCCAAGTGATGTTAAGAAGCCAAGTGATGTTAAGAAGCCAAGTGATGTTAAGAAGCCAAGTGATGTTAAGAAGTCAAGTGATGTTAAGAAGCCAAGTGATGTTAAGAAGCCAAGTGATGTTAAGAAGCCAAGTGATGTTAAGAAGCCAAGTGATTTCGAGGCCTCGCGCGCGTCCAAACGAAGGCTTCGATCTCCCATCTCTCACCGGAGTGCTTTACCGTGATTCGTTTAGCATTTGCCATTGGGAGCGGTGGCGGGGCGGCACTCGCACCAATGGCTCGCGAGCTCATGCGATACAAAGAAGAAATTTGCGTTTCTTTTCTCGCGTGAAAGTTAGCTGCCCGGTCCCTGCGGGGTGGGTACGCCGCGGTCGGCGAATGCAGTGCAGCTGGTCTATATCTTTTTAAAATGATTTACTGGCGAGATAACTCTTGGCCGGCGCGCATAGCGAATCGCTAGCCCCTGCGATGTTTTGAAAGGGTCAATCGGTTGCTCCTTCGCACGTGCGTCCATGGCGAATCGCGTAGCGTTTCACGGCTTTACGCCTCGCGCAATTGCAAAGGAGCTGCGCTCCCTTACTCCGCGTCTGCTCCCCGTACATAATACGTTACTTTTTTAAACGCTGACGCTGGGCGGGGTGGCTCTGTCTTAAGTGAAATAAAACGTGGTCCCTTTTGGCATCCCGAGGGCTGTGCGACGAGGCACGCGCTCGTCACCTCGAGCATGAGTTACAACAGATTTCTGCGGAGTCGTAAATCCAAGTCCGCTTTGTTAAGCGCCCGGGACGGCAAAGGGTGGCAGCGTTTGGTCGGCTGTCGCATTCGTGAGAGGTTCGACGAGAGTAAATGGGGCAAGGACTGGGTACATAACGTGATCCGTGTGTGGAAGCCCACGACTGTGAATGGCGAGGTGAGAGCCGGTAGGAGAATCGTGTGGCGTAATAGTAATATGAAGTGGGAAGTGACATCGTAATTTTGGGCATGGTGAGTGAAATCCATATTTGAGGTGACTAGATGAGGCAGTGGGTGTAATCCGGAGACGAGCAACGCCGAACCGAGGGCGGTTGGACATGCGGAGGGATAGAGGCAGCGACGCCACGGTCGCTCCACGGACACGCCGAAGCGGCAGCCGACCAGCGCCGAGGGGTGCCGAACGTCTGGTGGGCATGAACCGGACATGAAGAACAACGCCGCCAGACGACCAGCAGGTTGCATTTGGTATCATATTCGAATATTTTAGCTACTATGTAAATGAGTAAGGCAGTGATTCGAGGCATAAGGGCCTAAACTAAAAGAGTTACAAGGTTATTGTATAATTATTTAAATAAAGTTGTGTATGTTAATTATACTGAGAAGTATCAATGTTTACCCCACCCCAGAGCCCATTCGCAAAAAAGGAAAACCTGACCCCTTTAATAAATTTACTGATGCACTGGATCGGAACCCCGGTCCGTCACAAAATATATATATATATATATATATATATATATATATATATATATATATATATATATATATATATATAGTGATGGACCCTAATTTTCGTTCCAATACAACAGTGATTTTAAGATAAGATGGGGTACAGGTAATCTTTTTTGTGAATGGGTTCTGGGTATTCGTACATATTCATTGAAAATACAAACTGTAATACAAAGAACAGAAAATAATTTATTTCAAACTCTTCATTACAATGTGCGTCTCTTTTCACTTTTCCAACCTTAAATGCTAATGAATCACTGCTACCCTTATTACCATTTCCTAAAAAAAGACTGCTCAACACATAAAAACCTGACTTTTGGATTGGCGACACTGTTAGCCACGCGCCCCTCAGCGGAGGGGGGTAGCTCTCCGGCAGGGCTCGGCGTCGCTCGGCTGTTCTCGGTCCTGGTCGCTTCCCGAGGCCAGAGCGGTCGCGGCTTGATTGTTCTACTCGGATCACCACACGTCTTCGGCCGTTATCCACACGTCACTCGTTCCATCCGGGCATTATTGATGTTCGTCTCTCTTCCACTCCATCCGCACCGTCGACTTCGTGGACGCGCTACTCACAATAATACTGTCTACAATCCTCGCCGGATGTTTCGCTGCAGTTGCACCACAACGTAGTGTAACTCGCCTCCCGACTAATCTCTGGTACTCTTCCAGTCCTTAGCATTACAATTCCTAATTAGATTTTGTACACCATGCTCACCTCCGCATCGATTCTAACTTTACTAACTTTCCATCGGCACACATCACATCTCCCCAGTTCCTTAATTCCTACACAAACCACACAAGTATACGCACTCATTCCGTCTCCTCTCGAGTTCTTTCTCTCACTGTCCGATTTCTGTAGTGCTGTTCGCACCTCTTCTCGCTCGCCGCGTTACTCTGGCTCGTTCAGAACGGGTCAGTCGGCAACGGCCATAGCTACCGCGTTATTTAACTGGGTTGGCCGCTGCACATGTGTTTAGAAACGCGATGCGTTTCAATATATATATATATACTTTGAAAATATTCTCTTAACACAATTTTAAGCATATTTTGTCTTTTAAACGTCTTGGAGATTCCAAATGGTTGATCCGCAATAAACACAAGTTGGTTTGAAAAAATACTTTCTATGCAAAAAGTTTCATTGCAGAAACACATAAACGATCCAGAAGAATGTAAATTATGTTTTATTTACTAAAGAAATTAATATATTCGTTCACAATGAAAAAATACCATAATGTAAATAGCAGGCGAATTGTGTAAACTGGGTGCTTTTTTTTATTTCTGTGTTTGTTTCTTACGTTAATGAGTCTCACAGATGACATTCCAGCGTTCCCGCTCGGAAATTTGAGGTGAGATCTGATGTGTTATCTCATTCTTGGCACAGCAGTTAACATCCGCTCCTCCATCTTCTTTTCCGGACACCGGAATGGTATTGTAATGCGACTATCTATGCAATTGGTTGTCAAAAAAAATGGTAAAAACAATTGGTAACCACTTTTGAGAGAACGGGCACGCCCACATTGTGGTCATGGATTTGGTAGTATAAGCGGATTTGATGGTATAACGGTTAGTGTATCGGGCTGTTGTTCCCAAGTGTGCGGGTTCAAACATGACCGAAGCCATGGATTTTTAAGAGCGAAAAAATCCTTCGGAGGGGAAGTACAGCCGGCTGTTCCATGTAGTAGATTTACCGCCTGTAAAAGATCCTCAAACCTAAAAGAAGCCTCTGAACTAAATTCAAATCGCTTGTTTCGTCGCCCTGTTACCTTCTTTCTCCGCTAGATGGTGAAAGGAGAGTAGCCAAATTTGTGTGGTGAGGCGGAAGAGCGGGCCTAATGGCCCGAGTCTCGCCACGTAAAATAAAGCATTAAATTAACATATTTTTAAATGAACACTTCCCAAAGTAGAAGCCGTCAGCGTGGTCGAGTCAGGGTTCTGCAGGGCGTCTACTTGAGCGAGGGCCTGCAGTCACGGCCGATGGGTGGCGTTGAGTGGCGGTCTCCGAGACGGACGCTGCCGCCAGCAATCAATAGGCAATCAATCGTTCGGGAGCTGGAAGAGAGTGGTGGAGATGGTGGTAATGGGGCTGGTGGAGGTGGTGGTGGTGGTGATGACGATGTTGGTGGTGTCGATAGTGGTGGTGTTGGTGGTGGTCACGAGAGAGTACTGGTGATGGTAATGATAATGACTAGCGGTGGTGACGGCACTAGTGGCAGCGATGGCGGGCCGGGGACGGAGGCGGGGCCGGAGGTGAGAGCAGTGGCGGGGGCGCCGCGGCGCGCCGGGGCGGAGGTGGCGGTGGCGGTAGAAGTGGTGGTGGCGGTGGTAGGGGGCGGAATCGAAGACGGAGGTGGTGACGGGGACGAGGGCGGTGATATGATAGTGATGGTGATGATGGCGGTGAAGGTTGTGGTAGAGTTGGAGGGGTTACAATTATTAATATCAAGCGATCAAAGCAGACTATATTAGTATGCACTCCGAAGTTCGGGATTCCTCTAATTTTGAACCGTGGTAAAATCATGACCGATGAAGTGAGTCTCTGGAGTAATTGTTTGCTATGTGTTAGTAGAAGTTATGATGTAGCGGTTGTGGCGGTTACGTTGAATATAGTGGTGATAGAGCGGGTGTCGGTGATGACAGATGTGGTGACAAATGAGTAAAACTAGGTTGATGAAAGCAGAGTAAGTGTTTTGAATGTGGTCAGAGGCAAGAGACCTTCACCCTGGCGGCGCTGTTGATGTTTTGTTGAATGTAGTAGTCCTGGGGAAGGTCAAGACATTAGGTGTAGTAATACAGAATATGAAGTGCCAGATGCAGAGATGGTTTGGAAGGGCGACAGAAATGCTACTTTAGGGAGAACTGTGGAAAGGGTACGAAATTGAACACCGATCTCGGAATGATTGACTATTTCGTGTTTCCGGCCACGTCTACTACTTTGATCACATTGGGACTGCCACGATTTGCCGCATTTGATAAAAATGAGTTATTATGAATCAGTGTTTCATCTTGATTACATATATAATTTTTATTTTTTCTATCAAGTACAATTTTTTCAAAATTTTCGTTTTTTCGTATTTTAAATTAGCACGCGTTATGACACACATAACGCATGACTGTGACGATTCACTGCTTTTGATTTAAGTCAATTTTGCAACCTGATTAGACATATGGATTAAGTTTTTTACATCGCGCACAGTTTCTGCGAAATTTACACTTGATAAAATTTATATAGGAACCAATCTGTTCTGTTTGAAGATAAATTGATCGTTCTTTAACCCCAGTCTTAGTAATTTAGTTGTTCTGGCATTAAGCAAAAACTGTCTATTACAAAGGATAGGAAAATGTTTAAAAAAATGGCGCCCATCTAGAAGTTATGAAAGTGATACAAACTGTTTTTGTTATGTGTGTGGTTCATTTACACTAAAACAAAGAAGGAAATACGTCATCTCGTTTGTAGGGAAAGTGTATCACGCTTAATTCGGCATTAAGTTAGGGGATGATGATAAATCTTGGACCCCACACAGTGTGTCTCACACATGGGCTGCAGGTTTGAGAAAATGGTATCAGCAGAAGAAGAAGTGTCTATCTCTTGGTATTCCAATGATGTAGAGAGAATAGATGAATCATGTAAATGACTTACTTTTCCATGATGAAAGTGTACGAACATAATAAGAAAAGTATGAAAGAAATAGTTTACCCCAATATTCCGTCTGTCATTAGACCCACACCACATTATCCTGACATTACTTTACCAAACCCACCACATTACCTTCCATCTACATCATCTTCATATTATACAGAATACTGTCAGAGTCAGAGAGTAAAATGGACATTATTTATCTCCCCAAAGAAGAGAGAAGACTCCAGTTAATTAAACAATAAGAAATTAATGATTTTGTGCTAAATGTTGTCCTCTAAAAGAAATCGGCGCATGTTTTAGGCACACGGTTGAAATAGAAAAATATGTTTGCTCCAGACACAATGTTTTACTGACATCAAAAGAGAGAAGATGAGTTCCTAGATTATTTCACGAAAGAGGGCCAGTTTGTACTCTGCAACAACATTCATGATGTACTTTCAAAATTTTGAATAAGATTTGTCAGTTATCAATGGAAATTGTTCATAGATTCTTCGACACGCAATCTCAAAGCTATTGTGCTTCATAATGGAAATCAATATGTCTCAGTGACAGAAGATCACACTGTTAATTTAAAGGAAACATACGAAAATACGGAGCAACTCTAAAATATATGAAGAAGGTGGATGTCTTTTTATGGTTTTACGTCATTGGAATATTCTTGAGACTTCAACCAGCCTTTTCTAAATCTCCTCTGCTTTCTATGTGAATGAGATATCAGGGCTCATAAATTGCACTAGGTCAAAAGGAATTGGTCAATCAGAATAAAATATGTAAAAGATACAAATGTCATAAGAAGTTTGCTTATCGTGAAAATATTATTTTTCCACCACTCCCTACCAATTTTCGTGTAATGAACTAGTTTGTCAAGGCTCTGAATAAGAATGGAGAGTGCTTTAAATACAATTGTTCAAAACTTCCTTTACTTTCAGTGGCCACGCTTAAAAAAGGCATCTTTGTAGGACCTCAAATTAGAATCTGATGGAAGACGAGTAGTGAAACTTTAATGAGTGAAGAAGAAAGACTGGCCTGGTCAGGTTTGAAAACTGTCTCCGTGAATTTTTTACGAAGTAATACATATCCAATTGCAAAACTATAGTGGATGAAATGCTAATTTCGATGAATAATTTTAGATGTAACATGAGCATTAAACTTCATTTTTTCCATAATCAACTTGATTTCTTCCCTAATAATCTGGGGGATTTCAGTGTTAACCCTGGAGAGAAATGTCATCAAGACCTGAAGGGGATTGAAAAACGTTTTCAGAGCAAATGGGATGAAGTGATGATGGCAAACTACCGTTGGTCCTTAAAGAGAATAAGTGTAGAATTGTACAGAAGACGACCGAGGAGGCAAAATTTCAGCAAACGAGTGTTAGCAGAGACTCAGACATTATTATTATTATTATTATTATTATTATTATTATTATTATTATTATTATTATTATAAATATCACATGGCTGTTAATGTAACTACTTTGTCAAAGTTCACAAGATGTGTACCAATTGTGTACACATTTATACTTATTTTTTCTTCAGAAAAATTGTATATTTCTGGTTTTAAATCGATTATTCATCGTGTGTTTCTTCAAACTTTCATACATCAAGTGTTTTTGTTTACGAGTCTTTTCTTTGAAATTAAAAAAAATATAGGCATTAGAGAATAATTGATTTGAAAGATTAAGTATTATCTCAAATGAATTCAAATCACCAATAAAAAACAAAAGCGCCGATTTTTTTATTTTCGCAGCCCTGTATCATTAGTACTGTAAGAGTATGGCGTGCTTTTATCGCTGAAGGTGACAATGTTCTTCCTCCGTTGGATAGTGAGATTCGGGGCCACCTGTATGTCAGCTTGCGTTGCGCTCTTCAATTATTTCTACCCAGCGGGGCACCATCCCAACTGCGGCTCTAAACTCCCGACATGTATGGTAATATTTAGTTAGTGATTGTGAATAAGGATAGGACAAGGAAGAGGAAGGAAATATCGCGCGCGCCCATGGTCCACGTTTGTTAGGGTATTAATTAGATATTCGTCTGATATTGATCGAAACCACGGAACACTACCTAACAGAGCAGCTGTCATTTAAAACATCTCCTAGAAAGCGTCTGAACTCCTCTCAGGTAGTGTCGAAAATCCCTGGGACTCAGACATCAGAACCTTTCAATCAGAGGAATGTAGTGATGCCCTGAGTCACTTCAGCCTGGCACAGACTTGGAAATGAACGAGAGGAAAGAAGATGAGAGTCGAGTCCAGAGAGGAAGGGGACCAACATTAAAGCAAATGAGGAATCGAGTGAATGAGAATATACGAAATGGGGATACGTGGTTAACAACGATGTAATTGTGATCACCATTATATATTCTTCCACCAATATTTCTATATTTATTGCTCCATTGCAGAATTTCTGGTACGGTAGTCAAATAGCGTATTAAGAGAGCATGGAGGCCATGACAATTTCCAGTCAAAATTATCTTTAATTTCGTTCAATTTGTTGAAACTGAATGAGGGAGCTCAGGGCATCAATTTATGTCACTACAGAACCTCTGACCCGAGGACCTATGGTTTGGATACCCACGGTGGCAGGATTTTCAACACTAGCTACTAGCTATGACGTGTTTAATCGTTGTCTGGTGGAGAAATCTAGTGGTCGGCTACTATGATCGTTATTTTTCGGGGGTTTCTCATATCACCATCAGAAAATATTGGAATAGTACCCTAATAAACGGGCTAAGCCCCGCGCGAGATCTTTCCTTCGTCTTCCTTATCTTATCCTCCCCTTTTATTTACACACATTTATATTTAGTGTAAAAAGTGAGTGAACATTTACGAATATTTCTGTAATGGGTCCGTGGAAACTTGCAGAGGGATTTAACATAAATAAGAAAAAGCAATCTTGACAACAATTTCTTCCTATTTTTCCACAAAAATAATTTCACAAAGTCAAATAAATATCTAGGCACTGAAGAAAACAAGAAACACTGCGTCAAAATGGTGCGCAAACACTGCGTCTTTGGGCACTTATAGTTATGAAGAACACATTTGCTAAAAAAGACATGGTAATATTTTTGAGGAATTTCCTTGGCATGAAAAACGGCCCTAAGTCTTCATGGCATGGAATTCAAAATATTTTGCACAATTTGAGGAGAAATATTACTCCATTCTTATCGTAACGCGGTCGTGAAGTCTGTTTTGTTTGCAATTTTTCTATTTAAAATTTTTTTCTCCATAAATATTCTATGAGATTTAGATCTGAGGGACTGAGGAGAAGAGTGAAGTTGTTTTGGGGTGGTGTAAAATAACTATATTTTTGTATTAAAAGCAGTGTGATAACGATCATTGTCCTGTTGAGAAAAAATAGCTTGCCGTAAATTCATTGGAGCAGCAATGGTTCTCACATTATTTCTTAAAATGTCATTATCTGAATTCATATTGGTTCATTAGAATGTCAATGAAGTGCAATTTCTGACTCCACTAGCACTCGTACACCCTCATAATAAGACCGAAAAATCCACACTAGACGCTGAACATTCGTTCCAAAAACGGAGAATTGGGTCTCATCCGACAAGATGATCTTTGTGGTAAACGAAGAGAGCAATGAAGGTGCAATAAACTTATTTTTTCTTCTTCGTTTTCTAACCCCTAAAACACGAATCAGATTTATTTTGGGGTGACGAGAACAAGTATCCATTCACTTTTTACACCAACTGTATACTTACATGAACTAAACAACATCATATTTCTGGAGATCAGTCGGAAGTGTACAGCTTGTTACGAGACGTATAGGTTGGCGCTGGATCTTACCATTCACCAAGTGAACATCACAGCCCTCTCCCGTGATAAAACACACATTACATTTACGGTACTAATGACCTTAGCAATTGGCGCGCCCGGAAAAATTATAAATCCATTATTTATAGTTTTGGCGAGTGGGGAGTCGTTCTCCGCAACCAATCGCGGCACGAGCAAGTCGACAGCCATAGCCCACAGGGGGAGGTGGGGGATGGGCGCAGCCCAGTTCAGGACGACGCCAGTCAAGCGTTGGTTTCCGCTTGCCCGGCGCTCCCTCCGGTAATAACCGCTCACCGCAGTTTCCGGTCCCGCCGCCAGGGGCGCCGTCGCACCTGGGGCCCGCGCCATCCACATTCAGAGCAGGCCCCTGCGACATAGACTAGTAATCAACTGAGTTCAAGGGTCCGTTACGCTGGATAAGCATACTATACACACTCATACTATTTTATCGGATTTTTAGAAAAGATAAAGATAAAAGTATTTTTATTTAAAAAAACGGCTGTTATAAGAGCGCTTTTAAACAATTCAATGGGGACCGGTAGTTTCATGAACACCCATAGAAATGATTTTATAATCCGTTATTTCTTATTTGTAGTCGCTTTACTTTTCCTAGGAGAGGATTATGAACACCATTTCAGCTTACCTATTTAATTATTCTTTACACTACTAAACAGAAACAAACGTAGAAGGGCTATGCAAAAAATAAAACGAAAATAAACGCTCAAATTGATATAATATAAATACATAAAACGGTCACAAAACAATCTGAATAACATTTAACATTGTGTGACGTATAAAATAAAATCTTTTACTGTGCGTTTGGATCGTCAACTGCCGTAAATTGCGTAGTAAGGTGACATAACTAAAAAGAAGGGGGAGACTCAGTGACCCACGTTGCATCACATTTCCTTGATGACGATTTCCTTGACGATTTTTTTCGAAAAAACCTAAAGCAGTTAACAAATAAGTGGCCAGGTACCTCCATAACGTTATCCTTGAAAACAATTTGAAAGCTTAAACATACCTAAAAGTACAGTGGGCTCGGAAACAGTGATGAGATGACTCAGATACCTCACGCGCTCACTCTTAGGTTTATGGATATCTCCTGGAACTCGATGTTTCTTACTTACGATCGCGGAGTTTTGTACATTTCTCCTGAAAACAAACTGCATGTAAAACTATTGTCGTTTGTAGTTTTTTTTATCCCCAACAAATTGGGCTTTCCGTGAAGCATCGAAGAAGGCGGATCGTAGTGGAGAGCGAACTTCCCCGCTCTCCATCATGCCCGAGAATGCGACTGATTGATTGATTTATTCATGTTTCCGGGCGCGTCAACTGCTGTGGTCATTAGTCCCGTTAGTGTAGTGCATGTTTTTTTCTCGGGAGATGGCGGTGATCTTCCCCCGCTGGATGGCAAGATCCGGCGCCGACCTACCGTCGGCTAGTGGGGTTTCCCCCTAACTAGGACTCTCCCACCAATGGGGCACCGCCCCAGCCGGGACAAGCTCTATGCTCCCGACCGGTCTCCCGGAATACGTGGTAGTGTAGTGCATGTTACTGTAAGTGTGTGTGTGTGTAAGGGGAGAGGATAGGACAAGGAAGAGGAAGGAAAAATCGCGCGCGGTCTGTGGCCCGTGTGGTAGGGTACTGCTCCGGCATTCGCCTGGGGTTGATCGGAGAAACCACGGAAAACTACCGATCAGAGCAGCCGGCCGCTAGAATTCTCCTCCAGACAGCAGCTGAATTCGACCTAGCTGAAAAGCTAGTGTGGAAAATCCTGCCGCCGTGGGGAGTGGGAACGTAGGACCTCCCGGTTAGAGGCGCTGCAGTGAAATCAGTTGATGCACTGAGCTACCGCTACCGGTGCTGAGAATGCGAGCGCCCGGTCTTCTACGTGGGAGCCGCAGGGGACGGCTGAGAGCCCATAAAGAAGGCGTGGCGATCTGAGCGTGTCCGAGTTTACTGCGCTCCGAGTAATCACGCGTGGCTATAGGGACTGAGACGACTGCGCTCGTCGCTACCCTGCGTGGTTCCTGCTGAACGCAGCAGAGTTGGAATGACGTATGTGAATTAGAGACCGAAGTAAAAAGGTTCATTGTTTTCAGCGGAGTGACTTTTTAAAACTTGTATCAACGACCAAGGCTATTAGACCCGTGAGGGTAGTGAATGTTAAATCATGGTCAGAGGTGTATCAATATATTTGGGCGCCCATAGGAAGCACAAAATTGATACCGTTTTCTGGATACTTCGAATTAGGGTTGTTGTTTTTCCTTTTATTGTGTGTACTCTAAACAGCGCTCCTTGTGAGCGATGCCCTTGCAACGTACCATGTCTGCTATACTGTAGATACGCCTCTGATCCTGGTAGGCCGTGATGTTCCCCTATGCTTAGTGCGTGAAATCTGGTGCTGTACTTCACATCGGCTTGCATGGTTCTTGACTCTCCAGATATCCCACTCGGCGGGGCTCCTCCTCAGCAGAAACAGCTCCCAGCTTCTCTTTCGACATGTGTTTTAGAATGGTTCATGAAAATGTGTGTAAGGAGAAAAAAAGAAGATGAATCAATCTAGGCGCGAAGTCCCTTGCCCATTTGCTTGGGTACTGCACTAACATTCGTATTGTTAATGACATTGATATTGATCGGAGAAACCACGGAAAACTACTGATCAGAGCAGCCAGCCACTAGAATTCTTCACCAGGCAGTGGTTAAATTGGACTTAAAAGGCAGTGGTTAAATTGGACTCGCGATGTCTCAAGTTGTCTTAGATTTCTTCCTCCGTGGTTGGTAAAGTAATTTGGTCACACATGTCAGCGTTGGTCATTGCATGTGGGTGAGAGAGAAATATTGTGTAGGGAACAGAAATAGATCGCTCACGAATATTTCCGTGTGGAGATGCGATGAAATGGTCTCCCAGAGATTTGAGTTTTATAAATGATTTAAGAAAATAAGGAGGAAAATAAAATAAATTCTTTGGAAGTCAGGTTAAATGTCATTAGAATGAAAATTTCAACTGGATAGAGAAATAAAGGCGATTTCGAGAAGAGGCTTGACGTGAAATTCATCCGAGAAGGTGGCACCATCTGCATGTTTGTGTATACGAACAAATAATGAATGTATTTGAATGAGTAGTCAACCTGCAGTAGATTTTATGTTTAAAAGGATATTGTGTCTCTAGTTTAATGTTAATACAGTTTAAGTCCAAAAGTTCGTAAAAGTCAGTTCAACTTGAAAGGGCACGAGGTGATGGAAAATAATGTTTAAAAAACGGAGTAAAGAAAAATTGTCTATTTGTTTAAAGATGGAAGAAATGTCTGTATTCTTCATAATATATTTGATACAGGTGATTCACATTGAATTCAGAAGTTAAAAAGAATAAACTTTGTGTTTATTCGTGCAATAAATTGTAGAAGCATAATATAAGGGAATAAAATTAATTGGTCACAAAAGGGGCGGAACCGTTTTTATTATTCAGTAGACACTTGTACCATTGATTGTTTTCGAATGCATGATTTGAGAGTGTTCAGAGAAATGTGAATGACGGTGCAGGGTAGTTATATACTGAAGACGGTTTATATTCAATTCAACACCGAAGGCGGTATATAATTTGGTTGTTAAGCTGATTTCTTAAGACGTCACATTGATATATTCTAAATAGAAAACTTGTTTCGAATTCAGCCTTTAGTGTAAAAAGTAAATCGTGTAGAAATGATGGCTGCCGTAATAGACTTTGCAATGTTTTATAACTTCTATTATTACAATAATCTCATGCTTGAAAAGGCTTAATGGTATAAATACGCTAAATTAATCAAATTAGAGTAGAAACCACGTATTTCGGAAGATGACGATGGATGCAAAATAATATGCACGAGGCAAATAGTACAGTCAGTTCTCAGAGCCTACTGAGGGTTGAAAAGAATCAAAACGCCATCCATGGAGAAAAAATGTAATAGTCCGCTTGTGGGTATCTCAAATGTCACAAAAAAGAACATCTTTAACTTCATGTTTCGAAATAATTAATAAAGGAAATTTTCAAATTTACTGCAGTTCCATTTCCATTCATACTCTTATACCTTCCACAAAATCGTTTAATGGAGATACGAAAAAACAACAATTTCCCTGCGATTCCCTTGCAACTCTAAATAATGAACACTAGGTCTTGAATCGATTGCTATCTTTATTGAAATTCTTATTAATCGTTCACAAAATGCAATAATAATTCAAATATAAGCTTTATGAGTTAAAAAGATAAATAAATAACCGTTTTATAATTTTCTTTTAAGGTATCATACCTTTGTATACGATAATCAAGAACGTTTCTTTCAATACTCACATTTTAATTGAAGCATACTGCTCTGATTACACTCACCTGTAACAAAAGAAATGTTGTGAAACACCAACAAACATACTAATTAACAAATACACTTGAAGATTGAATTGTATCTCTCAACAACTTCAAGAATAAATATCCAATTTCCATTGTTATAGTGAAAAAGAAACTGCCTACAAGTTGTTGAAGATATTCTATGCAAACATAATTCCCCAAGGAACATTTTATTTCCTATCCACTTCAACCAATCCACCTTCCCAGAGCTACCCACGCACATCCACTTCCCTCTCACAATCTCCCCCTCCCACCCACTACGGAAGGGAAAGGCCGCGTTTGATGGGGAGTCGACAGAAATTGAACTCCTTTGTCCTCCTGGGCTGCCGTGTTCCGTCCGGAGAAGAAGTCGGAGATGGAAATAACAGAGATCGCGAGCGCTTCGCTAAGGCCACAACAGAGCTGCGGACGCAAAGCACGGGGATGAAGTTTCCCCTTCCCACTGCCCAATGCCCACTGGCAGTGCCCGCCCGCCGCCCGCCGCCCGCCGCCCAACTCCCACCCACCAACAACTGCCGTCCAACGCCCGTCGTCCAATGCCCGACGCCCGTCGCTAGCTCGCTTGCTTCCCTTCCCACCCGCCATCTGGTCTGTCCAGCGTTTCGCTCTCATCATCCCATCATCTCGCCCTTCCGGCAATCTCACCCGCAACCCGCTACACACTGTCCGTCGTTCTAGCCTATTTCCGTCCACTCCTCCATCGCCTACGAAATTCCACTTTATTCCCTGTTTAAAATTTGCCTTTACTTCACGCAAAATTACGCGAACACTTCTCATTTTTTTTAAATTGCATATGATCTTATATAAAGAGGTCTTTGAATAAGAGATTTCATTGAGGAAAAATTACTTCACTTTCTCCCCGTGTTCTAGTGACATCTATTTTTCGGCAGAATCTAACTTCAGACGAAATAAACCACTTGTTAGAGGAAAATTCTAGCGGTAGATACGCTGATGGCTAGTTTTACGTGAGTAGTTCTATCAATATCTGTTGAATACTCAAGTAGTACCGTAAAAAAACGCCATAGAGCGCTTCACCACACGGGATCTTTCCTCCCTCATTCTTGTCCCCTCCTCTCCCCTTACACACATACGCACGTTCGCGCACTACACTAACACACATGCCGAGAGATCAGTTCGGAGTTTAGTGCGTGTTTCGGTCACTGACTCACTCGTTCACTCACTCACTCGGTCACTCACTCGATCACTCACTCACTCACTCACTCACTCACTCACTCAGTCACTCATTCAGTCACTCACTCAGTCACTCACTCAGTCACTCACTCAGTCACTCACTCAGTCACTCACTCAGTCACTCACTCAGTCACTCACTCAGTCACTCACTCAGTCACTCACTCACTCACTCACTCGGTCACTTTCTCACTCGGTCACTCACTGACTTGTTCACTCACTCACTGACTCGTTCACTCACTCACTGACTCGTTCACTCAATCATTGCCTCACTCACTCCCTCACTCACCCACTCACTCACTCGTTCATTGACTATCATTCTCATTCATACACACATTCACTCCGCCTTCTGTTCGCTCTCTGGCCGTCCCATGTCGCAAACCCACGTCTCAGACTTCCTCAGCCAACCGCTCAGCTTCTCCCACCAAACCGATCGCCGCCTCCTTTTCTTCTACTACGCCCTTCATCGCCTGTCTGTCCATGACTACTCTGTTTGCCGGACAATACCAGCCGTTCATAGGCGACTGGAGACTGACGCATTGCTTCTTTATATCAGCGAGAGAGTGGTCTTGAATATTCAACAAACGAGAAATTTCGAAGCGGTTCTGAATCAAATGTCAATATAGATGGATGATTTGAAGCGCATAAGGTTTTAAAGAACTCATGCGCTTTTACACGGAATATGATTATCTTGTCTAAGAAAGTCAGGAAAGTTTCCCAAAAAAGACAGTGAATAAAGGGACCATCCAACGAGGACCTTATTTTGCACGTGAGGGTTTCTGAAACTAGTTACAACACGAGAGAATAAAAACAACTTCACCCATTCATATACGATTAAGAATATTACGTGATTATGATCTTACAATGTCCTTATAAAAACAGTTTTATAATTGATAATATTCACGTATCTTTCTTACTTTTTATATCCTTGCGCATTCCAAACTAGTTTTTATTATTCTACGAATTCTCTTCTCCACCTATTTTTCGGTTTCTAAAGTCAGTCTCTGAATTTAGTCAGAGGCTGTTTGTAGGCTTGAGTATCTTTCACATACAAGTAAATCTACATCATGGAACAGTAGGCTTTACTTCCACTTTGAACCCACAAACTTGGGTAAAAGACACTGGCACGTTAATTGTTACCCCACCCAAGCCTGACGACGGCCCGTGTGCGGTGATTTTTAACAGTCCTCCGTCCGTTAACAACAATCGAAAATGAGTTGGAACTCAAGACGGCCACTCATATCTTAAGAAGAGGTATTTTAAATTGATATTACATCTTACTTATAATTAAGTGGTATATTAAGTATTGACTGACACACGAATATCAGAAATAGTGGACTAAGTCGGTTATAAATCTGGTCTGTCGCCTTGATCTACAAACACCAATGCCTGTTTTCTTTTATACATATTACCTTACTAAGTATTTGTGTCATTATTTAATTTTTTGTCAAAAAAAATTCTCACTTCTCAGTCACAGTACTGTCCGCACAGCCAGGCTGAGTCCTGGGTGTAGTCACAACACGTACGAGGCTGAGCGATTGTGGTGTGGTGCGGTGTAGAACGGCGAGCCCGTGTAACGGCCGCTCCTAATTTACAAGGCTGATTCAATTCCGCCTCCCGCTCGCGCTTAACTCCCATGCGAGCCGCTGCACTGGGGAGCGAAGACCTGTTCCAAATGGGCAAAAAGCAACAGCAGCTGAACTATTAACAACAGCAGAAAAACTATTTTAAAAAATCGTTTTATTTCATCAATTCTATCATGTTTCCAGCCGTCTGTATCAAAGGCGTGGGATCTGACACTTTTTATGGCCCCGTTGTGGCTAATTTAGTGGTCGCTAAACAAATTATGAAATATTGCTAAATGTGTCAGATAAACGGCAAATTCAATAATAATGCTCAATGCAATAATAATGCACAAATGTATAATGCTCCCTCCACGATAAACAAAAGCAGAATAAGACACCACCTTGCGCCTTGGACTGAACGATTCATTGATGTTTCCGGGCACGTCAATTGCTATGGTCATTCGTTCCGCTAGTGAAGTGAAAGTTTTTTCGAGAGAGAATGCGGTGTTTTTTCTGCACTCGATGGTGTGCTTCATCGCTAGCCTACAAGTCGGATTGAGGGTTTTTCAACATTAAGGTATCTCCACCTACCGGGACACCGCCAAGCTTCTGACTGGTCAGAACAATCTCCAAGATTCTGATTGGTCTCCCCACATGCGTGACAGTGTAGGGCACGTAAATGTAATCGTGTGCAAGTAAGGGATGAGGATAGAACAAGGAGGGGAAAAAAAAGATCGGGCGCTGTCTTTGGCCCGTTTGTTAGGGTACTGCTTCGACATTCGCCTCCTGTTGATAGGAAAAATCACGGATACCTACCGAACAGAGCAGTCGACCGCTAGAATGCTCCTGCAGACGGCGGGTGAAGACGATCTAGATATGTAGTTAAATGAAAGACATTTTTAAAAGATGTAGTTGTAGCTGTTGAGAAATGTGCCTTCGATTTGTTTCAAAGTAGAAGATAATTTTTCTGAAAAAGGCAACTTCTACTGTTTGCGGAAGTAAAAATGTTTATTGACTTATCAAGTCAGCATACCACTGACACAAATTACTACGCTTGGAGTTAGTTTTCTCGAAACTGCCAGACTACATTCTATAAATGTTTCATCACTAATGATTGTACTTCACGTGTACATTTTATCACATTTGTAATTAATATGTTCTCTAATAGTGTTGTTAGTATTTTGAAATATTTCTTTGGTTTGTGTTTTTGCTGTTTAACCTGGATACTCTCAACCGTATGTTTAAGTTTTCTTGGGCAATGCCAAACACAATACTTTACGAAGATTATCTGTCCAAGAGATGGTACATCTAAAGAACGTCCGCTGTTTTGTTTACTTCCGTTCATTCATCTTCATGATATGACTCCTGCCACTGCACACAAGTAGAATGTCTGTAACACATACGTGTTTATGTTCTTTCCACCATAAGGCAACCATAGGCACCCTTTCTACTCACCGTAGTCTGAATATCATTTTCAAGTGGATTACAACCGTTTTCACTAACCACCTATCCAAAACAAAACAACGAATACTAGTTCTGTTAATCAAATGTTAATTTTAAATTCACTAACGTTTTGGGACGAGTTTGCAAATAAATAAATGAGACAATAAAATTAAATAAGCTACTTTGAAACAACTTTGGCTTAATAATCTTAAAACATTGGGGATTTCGTTCAGAAAGAAATTTTGAGATTTCTACTCAAGTTAATTTCTTAAGTTTTGCTTTAAATGAAAGGCAGTGCGCCGAAGTTGTATTATCACTTGTTATTATTAACCGGTTTTATAATATAGACACTAAATTCTACGTAATATCTTAAAATTGATAGAATGAACGTGTTCATTATGTCGTTTCAAGGCCATCTTGTATTGCAGATCGTCTTGGTGTTGCGCGAGCAAGTATGTGTGTGTGTGTGTATGTGTATGTGTGTATGTGTGTGTGTGACAGGTTATAGTTACGAAGCGAGAAGAGCGCATTTTGTACGTGCTTTTAAACGCAAAGATTAGTGAGTGGATATCCATGTAAGGCAATTTGAAACACGTGCTCCTTTACAAAAAATTCCGATTATAATTATTTACGATGCATATCATTTTAAAATTAAGGTTGATAGTAGGATTTCCTAGTGTAATCTACTTTAGCAGTCATGTACCGATCCTGGAAAATGAAAAACTTTTCAATTTCATTTCCAACAACATGGTCAATCCTTAAGCGGGATCTCCGCGGCATTCAGTGCCGCAATTTTGCTTGTGATGTGAGAGCGTGATTGTTGACATTCGTTTCCAGTAGAAATCTCGTGTATTCCATTTCGAACTTTTTTTACACATTTGAGTCACACGTTAGAGTCGTTCCTACTGTTTTGTCATTCGTGAACGTTGTGCGGTCTCGAGTTTTAGCTCATTAGTCAGCTTACTCGCTTTCCATGTCGCGACCCCGGGTGCGATTCCCAGTCGTGAAAAGATTATAATGGGCGTTTTCCTTGAAGTGCCCCAGTATATGATGCTGTGGGATGATGAAAAAGACTCACTTCTCAGGTTGAGAAGACCAGAATACGGAGTGGGGGTGTCTTCGTGCTAACCAGACGTACCCCATTCACCCATGGCCGCGAGGATGGGACGCTACTGGTAGGCCATGGCCCGTACGCGGGCTCTCGTGGCAAGAACAGACAGACAGACACAGTAAGTTGCGCGAAGTTGAAAGGTCTGTTTGGCAGCACTCCGCGCCGCGCGCGCCTGGAAATATTAACCCTTTTACTGCTCTAGACGAATTTATGCGCAAAATATTTCCGTCCGTGGTAGCCTCTGGACGTATTCAAGTCAATTTTCCAGCCGAAGCACCATTTGATTACTAATTAAAGGTGAGAGAGGGTGAGGGGCGATAAACTAGGTGAAGAGATATATAGAAGTCGAGCTTCGCAGATGTCGACCTCTTACCCGATCACTCCGTGAACCAGGTGCTCTGGCAGGGGACGACAACAGCAGCGGCGGAGTTCTCACGTGTGCCTCTGCCTCCCGTCTGCCTCCAGCACTACTTCACTTCTTCGACACTCGTTCACTTCTTCCCTGCCTCTGGCTCATTTCTTCTCTGCTTCTAGCGCACTTCTCCTCTGCCACTGGCTCATTTCTTCTCTGCTGTTGGCTCATTTCTTGTCTGCTGTTGGCTCATTAATTCTCTGCTGCTGGCTCATTTCTTGTCTGCTGTTGGCTCATTTATTCTCTGCTGCTGACTCATTTCTTACCTGCCGCTGGCTCACTTCTCTACTGCTGGGTCATTTATTCTCTACTGCTGGGTCATTTATTCTCTGCTGCTGGCTTACTTCTTATCTGCTGCTGGCTCTTTTCTTACCTGCTGATGGCTCATTTTTTCTCTGCTGCTGGCTCATTTCTTCTCTGCTGTTGGCTCACTTCTTCTCTGCCCCTCTGGCTCCGCCGGGCCTATTTGTATTGGCCCCTCGTTTGCGTTTTCCAGGGGGCGCTGCCGGAATGTTTTTGCGACGCTGAATGCCGCTTGCCTTGGGAATCACCCCCGACATGGAGTGATGTAATGGCGGCTCACCACATAACTGACTTCTGAGATGCGTTGCGCGGTATTTGTTACGGTATTGGATGCTTGGGCTCACTGCATCCACAAACAGTGGTCCCGCAGGCACTGGCCCGCCGCCTGGTAGGGCAGCGGAGCTGGGGATGGCTCGACCCCCCCTTTTTTCCCCTTCGCGGAAACACGGACCGCCGGCTGCGGGGGAGCGTTGTCGACGGCCAGGCTGAGACTCGCCTCTAGCAGGGTGCGAAATCAAAAGGGGCCGCCAGCCGGTGACCGGAAGTTCTGCTCTGCTCAGTCCGAGAGTCTGTGGTGGTATGTGTCGCGCCAGGAGAGCGCGGTAGTCACTCCGCGTTTGCGCCGTGAAGCTGACGCACAGACGGAAAGACGTTTCACGCTGGGAAAACTTCCACTTCAAGATCCTTTGATTTTTCTCGAAGAAGAATGTTTTATTTTGTACTCTTCCTTATCTTGTATCCAAAGAGGAAAATAAACTGTTATTGAATTTGGCTTTGAATATTTGTATTTTAAAGATTTATAGCTATTACCATACCTAGAAATGTCATGAGTGTTACTATTGCTGAGGCCAAAAATTAAAAATCGAGGCGGAGCGTAGGGGAGCCGAGAACGTTGTACAAGGCAGTAGTAACACTAACATTTCGTGATATGTTCAGCATTCTACTGGTCACCATAAAATCTTGCGAATTATGCGAAAATTTACATTACTGCGATAGTAAACGGATTCTGTCGTTGCGGGGTATTGTACGATGTTGTGGGGTATTGCTTACAATATATCTATATAAACAATATTCGTAAACCGTGGTTCGAGAAAGATGGATACAAATAATTCTCCTGAACCTAAAGAAACGACGTTCGGTTAGGAAATAGGCGCGTTGACTTCCAGTGGCGACACCTTCACAACGTCAGTAATTGTGATTACCGGAGCAGAATATCATTTTGTGGAATGTGAGGAAAATGAGGTTAATTTTTTAATATACATATTTATAATTGTACAGTCAATAATATTACAAATAAGAATAATCTGTAATAAATAACATCGCAATGTTTTTTCCTTAACAAACATTTGACTAGCGATGAATTGATGGATGTTTACATTGCTAAGGATGTTAAAACCCGTTGCGAAGGATGTTAAACTTCCAAAGATACAAGTAGGTTCAAGTGCACTTATCAAACCTACTGGGCTGCTTGTTAGCAGGGGTTAAAGACGCGTGTGACCGATAAATAGTATCTAAGTGTTACTTCTGCATACAGCTCACAGCGAGGCCCGCAGCGAGGAGCGTGACTCACAGACGGTCGGCCCGTAGCAGTTGAAGGGAAAAAAATATATTCCTTCAGCTTCGTCTTTTGCAACTTCTCCAGCCTCGACGTTTTACCTATATTGCAACTTACAAATTAATTTGTGTTGTTCGGTGTTCATATAGTTTTGCAATATGCTATACGGACGTAATTCGTCCTCCTCTGGAACAATCTTTCGATGAAGAATTGGTTGATGATTCAGATAATTCTGACGGTGAAAAATGAAATTATTCAAATGATGTTTCCCTGTTTTTTAGAATGATTCGCATAGCGGCAACAAAGACACAAGTGATTTTTAATAGATAACTTCAGAAGTAAATTTCTTATATGGCGATGTAACTCATTGATCACGTAAAACAGAGGACAGAAATGCGTTCTCTTACAATAAATTTGAATGTTTTTCAGGAAAATACAGACCAAGTACGCAGGAAGGTAGAACAGTAGATAAATGAAGAAGTGGAAAATGCCTAGAATGTGACATACATAAAAACATTAGAACAATCTTACGTTGCGCTTTGTGTTACATTTGTGTGTGCAGACTTCACAGCAGCTGCCAGATTATTTACATAAAATTCTCCAAAAAGAGGAAGATATGAGCAACTGCAGGAAGGATTAAAGAAGAGGAATAAGTTTTTGGAAAATGGGATAATTGTTTACATTTCATTTTAAACATTTTAGTTATGCTTTTTCTACTGTTCACTTACTATTTTGATGCACGTGTTCTTATACCAGCGTATTCTATTTTTTCGAAAAAATATTAAATACTTCTTCTACAATATATATATATATATATATATATATATATATATATATATATATATATATACATAACAATTAAAAGTTCTTATATACACTCATATTTATTTTAATAAACTTTTGCTTGCCCCTTTTTGCCGTCAAAAATCCTACACATTTAATTTTGAAGTGCGGCACAAAGTGCCACGCGCGCCTGCATACGTTACTGAAACGGGGGCGCCCGCTCAAGGGTGAAATATGTGTTTAGAGTGAAACATGGTTTTACTGTTCCAGAAATTTGAAAACGCCTTCATTTCTTAACTTTTCATTCAAAATTCAAGTAGTATATAACTTAGTGTAAGGATCACAGAATTTTGAAAATGTGCACAGAATTCACTTCTCCCCATAGTACGTCATACGCAGTTAAAAATTTTTTTTGACGTAAAATAAATAAAAAATAGATTTGGACAATAAATACTGAAACAATATTTTGGGGATTTTCGATTTGCACGGAAACGCACACTATCATGTTGCATTTTTTCTACAACTCATTCTTTTGTGAGATGAAATTGCAACGGTTTAGATAATTAAAATTTAACGTCTTAAATATTTTTTTACTCTCCAAGTTTACTTGATGTTTCCGCTAATACAGTGAGGTGGTTCAGTACACTGTCCGACCGAGCTATGTGGACGACGAAGCTTCACCAAAGACAAAGGCCACAGCACTTTACTCGCAACACAAATGCAAATGTCTGCCGACCCTCCCACCTCTTTCCATCCTCGTTTTGCGCTCTCTCCATATTCCGTGGATTCCCTGTTTCCATCCTCTTTCCACCAAACCCTACTTCCACTCACCCATGAAAATCAGGCGTTGCAATTTACGGTCAGAATCAAATGCAGCGGTAAAAGGAAAGTTCAAAGTTTATAAAATCCAATTTTTTGGCAATATGCGTACCAAACGCTGAAAACACACGACTCTGCACGTTTGGTTTTCATTAAGCTTTCCACTTTTTTGCAATAGGAAAAAAATTGATATTGAGTCTACATACTCAATGGGGGTGCAGTAAACACCTGATAGCGAGTTATAGGTTACTGCATCTGTATTCGAGATAGCGTAAGAGTGACCGTGGAGACAAATGGATTATAAACGAATATACAATTGGAAAGGTTGATGACACAAGCGTAAATTGCATTGGAAGAATTCATGGGTAAAATCAGACATATTCTGGTAAATGCTCTGGTTCTATTAGATTGAACAAGCTGTAATATACGATTACTGCTGGCAACGAGCTGCATTGAAAAAAAAATCATACTAACCCTATTGCAAGTAAAATAGAATAAAAGAAGAATTTAATTTTCAATGTTTGTTTGAAAATGTGTGCACTAAAATATCTCTTTCGATATTGTTCTTAAATATTTTAAACAAAGATTTGAGGATTGAATTCATTGAACGGGGAATACGAATTGGAACAGAGTTAACGTAGAGGCTTGCGAGTGAAATCACATTCTTGTTAGCCAATACATATTTACTAAAACACTGAATTTTAAAACGACTATTTGTCTTTCCCCATATATAAGATAAGAAAAGATAAGAACAGATTTTCTTTAACTTCACTGAAAAAGTTAGTTAATTTTTATTGTAAAATCGCTAGCTTATTTTTCACATCAGGATTTTTATATTTCAAAACTGTTGCGTATTTGTAGCCATGTTTCATCAATGTAACTTATTTACGAGAGAAGTAAACATTTCAACAAAATTATTCTTAATATAATGACAATTGAAATAATTTGATTTCAAATTTTACACGAATGAATTGCAATTTATTACATTTATTATTTTTAATATATATTTTCATGCAATTTATTTATTTATGAATTTGCGAGGTATTTCATATTAAAGATAAAAATTAAGAAAGATTTATGAATCAAATATTATAAACACCAATTAAGAAAAAAGTATTAGGATTTAGCGTTTCTGCGGAGAATGGGTCGAAAATACATACTGCGTTCATTACAATTTACACAGATTTTAGATTTTTTTAAATAACAGGACACAATTTCCATTGATGAAAGTACATACCTATTTTGTCATACCTATATTGTTGATTCCATTAGACCATTCCATTCGCAATGCTTCTTCGTTGCTGACAATATTTACTTATGTTTCTTTTTTACACATACGCTCAAATTAAAAAGTGTGATCATACACGCTTTTTTGTTTTTGATTACTCCCTTCTCAATAGTATGTTCACATAGATTTACAGGAATACATTATATTGTTTAATTTTATTACAGTCATTTTATATCATTGAACAATACTGTTACTGTTTTCACAAACACAGATTTGTGCTCACTCAATCTATTTTCTTAACCAAATTCTGCTGACGTAATATCGGCATAAAATGAAAAAGAAAGTAAAAATAAAAAGGTTACACCTATGTTATATTATATTTTTCTGTTGTTTCATAGAAATATTTCATGAGAAATTCATGAGAAATAAAACCACTTCACCTAACGAACAGAATCATCATGAAAATAAAAACAAATGAAACAAAATTATTTAAAACTCTTTCCAATTAAATTATTTATTATCTATTATGATTATAAACTGATGTAAAGGGTTATTCGAGTTGTAGGAACTAAAATCTCCCATACCGAAAAATTATCTCACTTAAAAGGGGTTGGAGTCTCAGCGATGGTCAATTTTCGACACCAGCTAGATAAGATTCAATTAATGTCAAGAGGAGAATTTTATTATATGTATATATATATCTAATTTGTTGCGTCTACACCTTGACGCAACGCGTCTCCAAGCCCAAGGGGCGTTGAGCGCTTTGCACTGGGGAGTAATCCTCCATTAATGTGCTTTACTTTTAATATTAGTCAAGGGTCGTCACGTCGCAGTCAGTCAGTGCCTCTTATCCCTTCGGCCAGGGGCTCGACGCCGTTGGATCCCGGGGTTCCTAGCCGGTCACCCAACCACGAACCCGCGAGTCTCGAATGCGCTTAACCTTCGTGACTTCACGGAGCGTAGTAAACGCATTCGGCTAGCGCCGCCGGCAATTCTTGCTGGCTCAATCGATAGTTTTCCTTGAGTTCGTTGATCAAAACCAAGCAAATGCACAAGCAGTATCGTATCCTAACTAACGGGCAGAGGTCCGCGCGCAATCTTTTCTTCCTCATTCTTGCACACATCTCCCCCTTTAAACTCACACATGCTTACACTTACATACAACATACAACCACTCATTCGCGGAACCTCGCTGAGAGACATAGTCGCACGGTGAAAAATCCGCCAGTTAACGTGTAAGACGACGCATGTTTCAACGGGGAAGGAAGTCTCCCGAACTATAATCTAAACTTCTGTGAAAAATGACCGAAGCACTAGTAGTTGACACATTCGGTAACTCCAAATACTTGCTCATTGAGACCATAAAGGTAACTATTTCTAGATGTACAATAGAGTTATTGCTTTACTTTAAAAATTGTTTCAGTTTCTGTTGCTGTGTGACGAATAAAAGCCGACGCAAACGGAGTTTACTAGTTGCCGTGAAGGGAATACGTCATATTCGCCACATATCTCTTATCCCCCAAGCGTGAGAATTCAACTAGAACCAGGAAAGGAGGACACCGTTAACTAGCTTGCAAAGTCTGAGAATTGACCCAAAATGCAAAATACATAGGTACATTTCTAGCATTGGCTCCTAGAAGTCCAGAATTATAACTTCAATTCAAATTGGGAAGGCAACATTATGAGAGTAAAGTGAAGTTAAAATTCGCAAAACAACGACGAGGAACTCCTCGAAGAGGAGCTCTTCGACTTGTACGCCTACCCTCTCCCCCTCTTCTTCCCCCCCCCCATCCCTTCCCCAGGTACTTAACATGCGGCGGATGCGTAGGCACTCGAGATTGTTTGATCCAATTAGAGGAAATGGGTTCAAACAAAGAAGCGACTACTCCATAAGTACGCCTCGTAAGTACTGCTGCTCTAAATGTTACGTGAACGTTGTACAATGGAAAAGGGCGGACAGAATAACGGGGCAAGGTTTGGGGAGTTGGTGGGGTGAGGGGGAAGGGCAATACGCGCCGTGCACAGTGTCCAGGCGTACACAGAATACGCCTCCCTCAATTTCCCTCTTTCGCTCTCTTTCCCTCTCTCTCTTTCACTTTCTCTCTATTTCTCTTTCTCTCCCTTTCTCTTTCTCTTTCTCTCCCTTTTTCTTTCTCTCCCTCTTTCTATTTCTCTCCATCTTTCTCTTTTACTCTCTTTCTCTTTTTGTCTTTCTGTTTTCCTCTCACTTTCTTTTCTACTCCCTCTTTCTTTCTCTTTTCCTCTCCCTCTCCCTTCCTCCGTTTCTCTCTCTCTCTCTCTCTCTCTCTCTCTCTCTCTCTCTCTCTCTGACGTTCTTCATGAAGTTTCTAGGTACCGTAACGAACCACGTTCTCCACCCATCACCATCACCACCACCACCACCCCTCAATGTGATGTATCTTTGTACGTCTCATAAACTGCTATAAGGTCTTCTTATTTACATTATGTTCTAGCCTGAAGATGAAGAAAAAAGTATTCTCGAGACAGTTCCTTAATAATAATAATGATAATAATAATAATAATAATAATAATAATAATAATAATAATAATAATAATAATAATAATGAAAAGTGTGAAAGAAATCATCACCATTAACTGTTCAAGGTCTGTTCAAAAATAAAGGGACCAAAGTCTAATATGATAATATAGACAAACAGACACATAAACACTTAAAATAAAATATATTCCAGTTTTATAAGGGTACTGAAGAAAATTTAAATAAAAATTTGGACTCGTTTTGCAGAAAATAATTGTTTAAAAATGTATGCATTTAATACAAAATTGTACAAATACTACTCATATTTTCGAAAAATTGTAGAAGTTATTTAATTATCTGTCTTTCAAGAACACATAAATTTTCATCAGGTATTACTTCATATTTTAATTTTTACAAAATTGTGATTATGGGAATTTTTCATCTAGAAACGAAACACCAAAAATGTAAAATCATCGTTGTTCAAAAATCCTTGACTTGAATGCATCGATGTTTAAAACATCTATATTTTTATACAAACATCGATGTTTTGAAAACATAGGCGTCAATATCACATACCTACATCAGTGTATTGTTCTTGGCTAGCGATGCACTTGTTCCAAATATAGAATTCATGACTGGAAGCATTTTTGGAAAAGTGCTGTGTCGTGGCTCTCTCAATGTCGGGAATGGTGTCAATACATTTGTCTTTTAGTACGATTTTTATTTTTTGGAAGAGTCATAGTGTTAAATCTGGCGAGTAAGAGGTGGACAGAGAATAACACTTTTTACTTTCTCGACCCAAAACTCACAAATTGCAAACGACGTACAGCACGGCGCGTTGTCGCGATGAAGAAAGAAAACATTAACTACTTTTTCTGGTCATCTCTTTTGAAAATTATAGGTTAAAAATGCTTTCCATTGCCGTACGATAAGGTTTCTGTATATTCCATTAATATTCTACGTTAATTTCTACGATAAGGTCTCAAATATTCATTAGTCTATTTAAACGAAGAAGTTTTGCCCCTTTTTGCATGTTTGTACCTGTTTTTGAGGTCAAAAGACTTCAACTGACTTATTTCCGCAGTTAAATCGTTAATACCAGTTGGATACAGTCTTCTGAGTAACCACATTTTTGCCAAATACCGACTTGAACATTTCATGAGTTTCTTTGGCACTTTCTTAAAACTTGAAACAAATCTTTATGTTAATGCGTCGTTCAAAGGAGATAGATTTATGAATATTTCTCGTTGCTGTGCCGTCTTGACAACACTAAGAGACTTTGTAAAAAATCCTCCTTGCTCATTCGCTACTGAGAAATGAAATTTAAAAATTGCCAAGAAACTAGTAAACAGGCGTATAGCATACATGCGTTGCCTGACGAGAAGTGGTTAGTGATGCTTGTAGATAGCGCGCATCTCGAATGATCATCCTATTCGCCAATAATCGCCACGAAATTCAACAACACATACTCGCGACTACAGGATGACTAGGTTTCATCCGATTTTCACGTATTTTTATGTATTTTCATAAAGGTGTCTAATCATAAAACAAAATGTTTTGTCAATTTGTTCACAGACTTTCTACATGCTTGTTTTCGAAACATTAAGTACTTTGTGTATCTGCCAACACAGAGTTCGAACATATCAAAACATAATTTTCGCCAAAACCTCAGTCAGAACCTTTACCATTCCGACACAGCAATATGTCCTTTGATATGCCACTCGCGAATTGTAGACCAGGCTTATAAATGTCGCCATTTTGTGGTCATATCAATGACGGAATGGTGAATTCCGCCGACCGAACGCGGGTCGAGTACGCAGCAGCGAGGCGCAGTTGCGGTATGGGGTTTGCGGCGGGTGTGTTTAAATTCCAAGCAGAGAGCTCATTTCACCCTCACGCTTCCCCACCCCCTGCGCCGCGACGTCTCCCAGGGGTGGGGTGGAAAAGGGTCTCCTTCCCGAAAAAAAATGGAGATCAAAACTTTTAATAGAGCCCGAGTTTGTAAAGTCAATTTTGGAGCATTACCCTGCGCCAGTGTCTTTCCGTGCCCGCCCACGACCCCTCTCCCAACTCATTCCTCTACCCCTTCCCCACACGGCAGTGGAAGTAGGCCGCTTGAGGGTGTGCGGGCACTTCAGCTTTGGCTTACCGCAGCGGGGGTTGTGGTGTGTGAGGGAAGGCGATTATTTTACGCAGAAGGGAACTGAACTATCCAGAGTCTATCCTTTGCTCGACTGATCTCTTCACCACGAATGATACCTTATCCCTAACCAACTTGCGTTACTTCTCAGGCCGCCTAGCTATTCCTTGTATTCTTCTCGCTATACCATCGTTGAAGCACTTAAAGACACATCCTGTCGCCTAAAGCTCGTTTTCCCCAGTGATATTCTCTTTCTCGCACTTACCTCGTAAGAAGAGGAAGTTATGTAATCGTCTGTCGGAATACGGCGAATTTTCGGTAAAAATACACAGGTTGTTTTTGGGTCCTGGTAACAAAAAAGTGAATAAATCCTGTAGCTATAGTAACTACCTTCCTCTAACATATGGTGAAGTCAGAATCCCCATTTGTCCTTGACCTCGAAATGAATCCATGCTCTGCCCTTGAACCCCAAAAATCGATTGACGTCTGTCTGCTTCTGTCTATCTCTCCGTCTGCCCGTCTGTCTGTCCTTCTGTGACCAACATTAGCGCCTAAACCATTCAGTCGATTTTCTCCAAAACTAATATTTCCCGATCAATCTGAACGAACTTGAAACTTTGGGAGTTTTGAATTTTGAATTTGAGGGTACTTTACATGAAGAAGCCTGAAATACATTTTCAAACTTTTCTCAGAAATGGCGCCAATATTTTAAAATAAACTTTGTTCTGAGAGAGTAAAACCGACGCTTAAGAAAATTATGTGTGTTCGTTGAAACTCCAGCTTTTTCAAAAATTGCAAAAGTGCAATTTCTTGAGGCGTCTTCTACACTATATTATACAACTACAAAATATTGAAAATAGAGATATTTTTCCTCAATGAAATGTGTTGAAAACAGATCTTGAGGTAAGAAAATGCACTATTTTTCGAAAATATTAGTAGTTTTTGCGATTTTTGCGCGAAATTTATGCAATTTTCAAATTGTTTAAACAATTTATTTCTCTAAAAGATACCAAACTTTTTCTTAAATTCATCTCCCCTTATGTATCAAGGGACAGTAAAAATTTGGTGTTAGTCCCAATTTTGACAAACTCTGCATATTTACAAACATTGCTAACAGTTAACACTTCAAAACTACAAAATTGATAGGGATATTTGCCTGAGACAAAGTCTTCCTAAAATCGGCACTTTCAAAAAGGTCATGTACAGTGTATTAAAAAAAGAGTAGTTTTTCGCGTAATTTAGGCTTGGAATTAATACAATTAGAAAAACACTTTTGCAAAAACCACCCCAAATTTTTCTTCATTTTCTTTTCTACGGATTGAAGAAGCTTCGCTTAAAGAATGGCGTGAGTTACAATTTCGTTGAACTCACTGAATTGTCAAAAATTGGAAATTTAGAAATAAACTGAGAATGTATGTGCTGTTGTGACTTCAAACGTTCTGTACATAAAAGGAATGGAAAAGGGACGTTCCATTCTGCTACATGCTGCTATTTATTTGGCGAAAATAGAAATCGAGTGTTTTACATTGTCATAACGTTTGCTTCATGCAGTCGCGATGAAAATGTTTCCTCTCCACACCCCAAAAAGCCCTGAAGATCACGCAGTTTACTCTAGGACTGAGCACGGAACGAGGCGATATTAGAACAAAGTAAATGTTTTATTCCTCACTACATAAACACTTTATATTACAATCACCTCCTATATTATTTTATTACTACCTTCAGTAATATACCTTTTGCGGCTCTCACACGCAATCAATCTTTATAAATGAAGTCTATAAAGAACGAGTTTTCACGGAGACGTGACGAGTTGCACTTTGACTTAAGAATATGAAGGATTCGTTTAAAAAGAATTAAATATTCACGTGAAATGAAACACGCAACACTCGGTCGAAGGTTTCAATCTATATTGTTGAATAATTCCTAAACGAAGCGTTTTAGGGCCTTAAAAGCTAAAATTTTGAGGCCGATGGCCTCAAAGGAACGTTCATCACGATATTCTACAGGATGGGATCTTCTTGAACATTCCGTTACTGTTTTGCAGGTTCGACGCTTGTCGATCCTACCCCACCTGTTCAAAGTCTGTAGAATCTGCAACTGTATGTGAAACGAAACTAAATACTTGATATTCTACGCGAATTAATTACACGGGTGTTCCTCTCTGTTCTGTAATAACGTTAAATAAGAGAATTTTGTATTGACAAGGGTGTATTGTATTGTTATCATTACAAGGAGACATGCAGAACACGTGACGGAGGATAACAGGGTGTTGAAGAAATATATATTACAGGCTTAATATGGAAATGGAAAAATAGAGAAGAGAGCGGGGTTTAACATGCAAGAGTTCTCGCACGGGTACAGTAGTTCAACTTATTACAACTCTCTCAAAACTGTACGAAAGAAAGAAATTGCACCACACTCGTAAAAGACGAGAGAAAGGTCCAAAAAGTGACGCCGGGAGCGCGCTAGACAAACTGGATAGAATTTCTTTATAGAAAAATGAATCATGCGTTATTTTTTCGTACAAATTACATCCAGTTTGGTCCATCATTTTTCTGTACCGATGAAAAATGGTCGGAATGAAAGGACCTAATGTACTACTCTATTACGAATGGCTTAGTAATGGTTCGACGGTGGAGCCCAGCGCAGGTTTTTCACTACCTTTTTTAAGAAAAGAGTGTTTCGTCGTTTAGAACTTTAATTACTAAAACCTTTTTTAACCCTAGTGATTGTTTCGTATTTTAGGTTTGCTCCGCGATTCTAACCAAAATTATCATTTTAGGGCTAAAGTTTTAGATCTTTATTTTGAACATGTGCTAGTTATGTGAAGATCTGAGTTCACAAGTTTGTTTTGGAGGTCTAAATTTATAATGTTAATATGTAAATAATATCTTTAAACACATAAGAAGAGACAAAAATTGTCTATAACTTAAATTGTTTATATATTTCTAGATAATACCTTGGTTTTAGTTTATAATTTAAAACATGTTTATATTAATTATGAGGAACCATTTAACTTCAATTGCACATTAATGAAAATGTGTTCTTTTTATGCAAAGCAATAAAATATAAAAGAAATAAAAAATAAATATTTACGAGTACAAATTCAAGCCTACTTGTATGGCTTGGGTTCTCACAGAAAAATTATTTTCATCCATCTTCCAGAGACGAGGAAATAAAAACAAAACAAAAAAACGAGAGAACTTTTCATCGCATAATCACTTCGTCTTTCTCATTAATTATAATGTCCCGAGCAGAGCCGCACTGCTTCATTTTATCCGTCACCATCCGTTGACTACGATGACGATGCATTTCACATATTCACAAGCTTTTGTTTCTAGCATACGAACCATGTTTTCACAAGCGTAGCACTCCGCATTAGAAACTACGAACGCAGCGTTTCCATTAAAGCAGATGGATCTGGCTGCGTTCCATTTTTATGCAAATGGCGCCTTGCGTATTTTCACTCCCATTGTATACCAAAAGCAGGGGCACTGTGGTAACTTGTTTCACATTCGGCAACGTCGAAGTTTGAGCATTGTCACCGACGGCCTGAAATTGTTGTAACTTTTCTTTACGTACTATTCATCGCCATATTCCTGACAGCCGATTGAGCATATTAAAACAAAATATCCTTCCCTTACTCAGTTTAAACAGTGTCACTTCAAGGTCACAAGCCGGTCGTAAAGTGGGGCCTGTATCATCCAATCGGGAGCTTCGTTACGACTTAAATTTTTGGTTTTGGAGCTCCCGATTGGAGGACAATGCTCCACTCTCCTTCCAGCTCTTAACCTTGAGGTGTCACTCTGTTTACATTTATTACGATTCTGTGACGCTAAAGGTAGTGGTAAAACTCTCAAATACGTGGGGAAATGGTAATTTGTTTCAGATGCTACGTTGGAGTCCGAGCTTTAAGAACAATTGTCAAATATTGCTGTTGTATTTCTTCATGTTCTCTACTTGAATTTTGATTGAAAATGTTCACGGGAAAACATTCTTCCCATACCATTGAAAATAATGGTTTGAAAAGCTGCAGTTAGTGACTTCATTTTAAATCTTCGACTTGATTATAGTTTCACTGCTAATGCAGATGGAAATTGGGTCCGATTAAGACGAAACGAATGGATTATTCTACGAGTTATCGCCATACAAAGTTGAAAATTGTTTTTTTAAATAATTTCAAGTCCATTAAACTAGAACCGTTTTTGAATCAACTCCTCTGAGATTTTTTAATAAACAGCTTTGAAAGATATAGTAGATTAACTCAAAATAAATATTTATTCTGCTATTTTTTCATCCAGATTCAGACATACAATATTTTCTTATACATGTTATTCAATGTTTCAAATGATGATTTTATCTCTTGATCAAAGCAATTTCGTAATGTATGCCAATAATTCAAAGTAATTCAAAACGTTTTAACAAAATATTTGATAGTTTTAGAGATCATGTATGAGTAACTTTAGCCAGGGAGTGCTACATTCGAACAAAGTAAATTTTCTGTTAACAATAAATTTCAACATTTTCATTGAAGTAAATATGGACTCGAGTGTCAATTACACCATATATTCAAAATGTAAAAAAATCAGTGATAAAAAATTGCAATAAATATTTTCATAATTTTCTGAAACAATTTTATAACCGTGAAATATAATTTTCGCATTGTTAAATACTTACTTAAAATACTGAAATCATCCAAAGTCAATGAACTCAAATTTGAGTGAGCAAAGAAAACAAATTGCAAAATACCTTGTTCTCAACAATAAAAGAGAGCACATTGCATAAACAGGAAACAGTGTGACCGTTATGCGCAATATAATAAGGAAAATGGAAGTTTACTATGACAAAGTTAGCCGTTATTCTTTAAAATATTACCATTTCCAACAGCTTCTTTAAGAAATCGCACATTGAGACAAAGGAATTCGAGAGCTATCCCAGACTCACCGAAAAGAGGCGACGCTTCGTTGGAGAGGGAATTATTGACCTTCTCTAAATTCAATTAATTAGAGATTCAATAACCGTATTGCAAGGGGATTCTTGATAACGGCGCGTGGCGTTCAAATTGATTCCAAAACGACGAGATTCTAATCTGTTTTTTCATTTGATTTCGATTAAAACGTCATAACTTGTCTACGCAGAGAACGCCTACTGCTAATTGCCTCTTTGGTGTTTCCATCCAAACTTCCAATGCATTCTTCAATGTCAGCTAAATATTGACCACGTTTAAATGAATAATGATTTGGTAGCACTCAGTTGATATTCATACATTTTGCTTTCTGTGAGAAAATTAAAAAAAAAACAGAAACTTAAGTACAGAAGAGAAGATGTTGAAACACTTTAGTGAAATTCTTTCATAAAAGTAGTTGTTTTTGTGTCACAGAAACTATTATTATAAAGAAATTAACATTCATTAATAACAATTACTTACACCCCTGTAGTATTTTGTACGGGTACTACGCGAGTGTAGGGAAAATGAGATGTAGCTAAAGATAACGTATAAGTATCTATTCTATTCAAAGGACAGATATTTCTTATTTATGTGATATGTTTCTAATGTAATGGAGGTATTACAAAACGTTTTTAACGACACACGGCTTGTATCAGAAATAATTGAGGTTGGCTGGTTATTTGTTCTATGTTGCCTTACTGACGTCATGAAATATTACATGTTTTCCCGTAACACAAGTAATGTTTTTCGAGCAAAGTAATGAACTTCAATAAAATTGATTTTCATCTATAGCAAAGTAATTTTTCATGAGTCTTGTGCGTATTAACTTTTGAAATTTAAATTTTGTTTGTTTAGACAGTCTCAGTATTTTTAAACAAAACATTTGCCCAAAAGACTTTTTTTGAGGAAAAAGATATTTAACCAAATTAAATAAATCTGGTAATTACCCAAAAACAGAGTAGTGAATAGCAAAGTGCTAACTGGAGTAAAGAAAAAAATATTCATTAACACGATGTACAGCGTAATCACTTTTCAAACAGGAACAACATTTTTTCTAAGGAAACGAGTTTTCTACTCTTGTTGAAGTTTATTATATCACATTAAGAAATCAACACATTGAATTTGTGGAAAAGTATTTAAAACGAAAACTTTTCCTCAAATTTAAACACTTCCGACCACAAGATGTAAAAATATTGCATGAATTATATACTAATTATTTGCGTATGTTTGTTTTGTAAATAAAATAAACGCGAATACTTCTCTGAGATACAATTTATTGTCAATAGAAGAGTAATTGTAACATGAATAATATAAATAAATCAAGTATGAGAATTATTTTGAAAAGATAATGTTTTAAAAAGACAGAAAACATGTTTCACTTTCGATTATATTCACATTACGATATATATATATATATATATATATATATATATATATATATATATATATATATATATATATGACAAAAATACGCTTCTCGTTTTCCATTGTCTCATTAGTTACACAAACAAATTGACAGGTTAATTTACAATAGAGTTCTTTCTACCAGCATGAAAAGAATAACTTACGTTTGTCTTTTACAGATCACCAGTGGGAGTAAGTATTCCAAACAGAGAAACTTGACGTAAGGTTTTCTGATTTTTATGTGTCATCTGGGTTGAAATAGAAGACACAAATCACGAACTTTTGAATTCAAAAGACGCGTCGTGGGATGTACGGTACTTTCTCGTTTGAGAAGACATAAAAAGAAAAAGCACGAGCGTCGTTTGTGCATTTGGTATTTGCGATTCGTATATTTATTTTGCAATCAGACGACGCAGAACGCCTCTTGCAGGGGACACAAAAGAAAATAAGAGAGTGAGAATAAGGAATGAGGAGGAAGGCTGGGGAAGGAGAACTCGACGGAGAGGCGAGAGCTCAGTCAGCAGACACGATCAAAAGAGCGCGGAATCAGCAAAAGCAAAGACGATCACGCTAACGACCACTGTGCTGACACTTTCAAATGTGGTGGGAGTGGAAAGAAAGAGTGTTACGTTTTCTAAGTTCAAATATGGACATTGCGCACTTGAAAATTTCAACCTTAAATGAATCAATCAAAACCTGCGCCATCAGACCTACTTCAACTTGAAAATAACCAAATTTTTTTAACTGACTAAATTTTTAATTTTGCCAAAAATCATTACCATTGGATGTTTTCTTTATTCATGCCCGTCTAGGTTTGGGTACAAATTTGCCTACATTCCAAATAAACTGTATATAACAACATTTCAGTTGTGTGGGCTTTATTTAATCATTCTGCTCAAATCATTCAGCTCACTTCACTAAATAACGTTGAAGATACAAGAATTAAAACGATAAAATATTTTTTATAATAAACTATATGTTATAATTAAAAACGCCCGCCCCAGGAAATAAATAAATAGTTTAAAAAAGTCTGATAGATCAGCATGTACTCAGTTTCTGACGGCAGGTTTTTCCCCATCAGGGTTTTTTCCTCGGCCGTACCTTATGGTCTCTTTTCTGCGGCTTTGATGCGATGGAGAGACCATTTGGAGTGAATACCATAATTTGGAAGGTTATAACGCGGTAGGATGTAGGTATTATAATGGCTTAAAGGCCTTCGGCCTACCACAAAGCATCAAGTAATCTAATTTGTCCGTAATAACTACCTATTAAAAAAATATTAAAAATTTCAGTATTCTGATATAAAGAAAATAACCAACCATATTTCAATTGGTATGAATATTCATATACATAATACCACTTTCTTACAAGACAAAAATCATTTCAAAAATACCACCTATGATAAATAGTATTTTTCATACATTTTCTATTCTGCATGATTTGTTCGTATTGATCTTTACGTCGGTGATCGTTGAAGTTTTATCGAACGCTGTTACAAATTTTTGGTTGCGTTATGAACTAATAACAGAACAGAACTTCAAAAGGTAAGTAAGTAAAAATTAGATTTCTTTCCGTTCTAAAATTTTTTTAACTCGCGCCAAAAAGCATGGATGTTTTCTTTATTCATGCCCGTGTAGGTTTGGGTACAAATTCGTCTATTCCAAATAAACTGTAGTTGTGTGGGCTTTATTTAATCATTCTGCTCAAATCAGGTTTTGTCTACGTTAATTTGATGAAATTCCACTGAACTTCAGACAGAAATGAATTAAATAAGGTTGCCCTTTTTAAACGTAAATTTTCTTAAGACGACTTACATTGAAACTACTAAGATTAGCTTAGGGGTATCAATGAACGAACTTCAGGATTTATTAGAGCGATCATGCGTGTTAAATTGTAAAGATTTCTCGTACAATTTCTGCAAGTGTGAGGTGTCCAAGTTTGGCCAGAAAAAACACCATGAAGCAATCGCATGTTCTTTGTCCCGAATATATAATAGTTCCAACATCACAACTGTTTTGAAACAACTCTAATCAAACATTTTAATCAAACTATCAGTTTTTTTGACTTTATTTAGACCTCGAGGAGTATGTTGCACCTTCAATTTTTTTTCTAAAACTCACAGTGGATATGGGCCACTTCACGGCGTGTTCTGTACGAGAGCACTTCATTTTCTTTTTCAAAAATAAATAATTTGATGAAGTTTAGGAAAAAGCTTAAATTTTTATCATACTTTCTTCACATTGATAAAAGATGTGAAATAAGAAGAAAATAACCCTTTAGAATCCCCGATTATTATTTCTCTCCTAAAATGAATCAGAACGATTTTAATGCAAAGAAAGTATCCTAAATTACACATACCGCAAATAAAAGCTTAGGATAACATTTCGAGAGATTCAAAACTACTACACGTATACAAGTCTGTCTAAAATTGATTAAGTTAGAAAAACGGTGGAAACTCGACTTTAGGTACGGCAACAAAACATTAATATAGACATGTTATCTCTAACTCGTGAAACTATATTCAAGATAAAATATAAAACTGAGCAAAAATTGAGCAGGGTATGCAAAGGCAATGCTACACGAACGGCGTAACCTTACAATTAAAATATTCCATACGATACGTTACATTAATTTTTTATGTCAGGCATTGCTACAGGAAGTAAGTTTTCAAAACATGGTAACTTTCCAACAATCGCTCTAAAAAATGAAAAATCTGTTGGAACTCCAGCAGTTCACGAGGTGTCGTGCAAATGTAACAAGCTGTTATTTCCACAAAAAGGTCCAAAAGTTATTGAGAGTTCATGTCACAAACACGCTCCGGGAAGAAAAGGGAAAACGAGAGAACAGCTACGGAAGAAACGCGTTTGAAAGTAACAGTTCCGCCCTTTACTGCGGACTTCTGTGGCGCTTTGCCGCTTAGTACTCGCACAATTTACACACACATACTTTGAAAGTGAACTTAAACGCTCCTTTGACCAAGGTTCGTAGTCCGTCTACAAAGCCAGGTGACTTTGTTCCTTTAAGTGCTTAGAATGCAAGTAGTTCACAAAATAAAATCGTTATTTTTACCTGTAAAGAAATAAATCGCTAGATGAACTTTTCAGTAGTAAAACTTAAATATATGATACTGAACTCTCAATACGATAATGAGTAAAGTAAATTAAAAGAAATACTGGCGAGAAGAGGTAATGAGAAGCAAAGAACACAGAGAAATTGTCGCATTCTAGTAAATGTGCTACAAAATGTAATTTTGTTATTCAAGGAAATGTCAAATACGTCATTCATGTAAGCTATTTATTCTTTATATAAATTAGAAAATAAATCTCACGGGAGAGATAAAAGAAAAGTGAGATGAGAACAGTAATGAAAATGAGCATTAAAATTCGGTGAAGGGGACAGGTTAAGAGAAAACTGAGTGGAGAGACATTAAGAAAAGGCGCTAGAAAAGAAGGAAGATAGATGTAAAAGTAGCGAGAAGATAGGGTGAAAAAAGTAGGAAACTTACGAAAGAGGGGGAACCAAATGATAGAAAGGATAAAAAGAAGAGAAAAGAAACAAAAAGGAGATAAGAAAAGAGTCGTGAAGCGGCTATCGCAGGAGTGAAAATGACAAAGATATGAATAGCGAATGAATATAATGTGAGTCAGTGAGTAAGAATGAGAGAATTGAGATAGATGGAGAGAGACAGGAAGAGAGAGAAGGAGATGGAAAAGAGAGTGAGAGAGAGAGAGAGAGATGTGTCAGAAAGACACGGAGCTTGAGGGAAATGGAATGGGAAGACTAAGCACTTTATCCTTTCATAGAGCCACAGCGCCGGGTGGTCTATCTCTCGGCCCAGCGCGAGCGCACCAGCCAACCCGTGCGGGGTCGGGGAGGCGCACGCCAGTTGAAGCGCGGCGGGCGGCAATGGAGCGCGGCGCTGTGCGGCCGAAGCGGCAGACTGAAGACTGGAGACGGGAGACTGGAGGCAAAGTCTGCGCGACCAAGCACATCGGAGCGACGGAATTCCTTCTACGAGCACAGATGCGGAGATAGTGACACCAGCAACGAGGATGACGTCCAAGACGGGGATGAAGATGAGGACAAGATCGAGGGGGGAAGCCATCTCCGCGGCATTTATGACGAAAGAGACTACAAAACTCTCCGGAGGCTAAGGGAAGGCGAAAGGAAGCAGAGGAATGTGGAGGCGGAGGCGGGGAGCAGGCAAAAGTGACGGCGGAGAGGAAGACAGAGGCAAAGGCGGAAGCGGGTACAGAAGTGGAGGTGATGGCGGAGGCGGAGAGTAAGAGGAAGACGGCCAGGAGGCAGAACTAAAGGTGAAGTAGACGAAGGCGGGGGTGAAGGCGAAGATGAAGATGGAAGGGGGCGAGGCAAAAGATGAAAACGGAGGCGGAGATGGGGGCGAAGGAGGAGGCAGAGGCAGAGACTAATAGAATGACATAAGGGAAGTGAGAAAAAAGGTGGAAGCGGAGGCGAAGGCGGAGACTAAGAAGAAGACGGAAAGAGGCGGGGCAAAAGGTGGAGACGGAAGTGTGGGCGACAGTGAGGGCGGGAACGTGGATGGAGGCTGGGAGGAAGATAGAAGTGGGGCAAAAGGCGGTTGCGGCATAGTCTTGAACGAAAGCGGAGACAAACACAAATGAGACGGAGATGCAGTGAGGTCGGGGTCGAGGAAGGAGTGGTGTCGAATTGGAGGCGGGTGCCGGGGAAGATAAAGCGGTTGGGACGACTGTGACGGCGATGGCGATGGATATCACGGAAACAGTGAACGAAGTATACGCGGAGATGGACGCTTGATGCCAAACGTGTAGATGGGGCAGGGAGAGGAACTATTGCGTCAATTGAAGTGAGAGATGTTGCTTCGGAGATGGATTGTTTGATTGTTTGACTAATTAGTTATTCCGGGCGCATTAACTACTGAGGTTATTAGTCCCGAGAGTGTAGTACATGTTTTTTACCTCGGAAGGTGGTGGTGTTCTTCCTTCGCTGGGTGGTGAGATCCGACACCGATCTACGGGCTAGCGAGGTTTTCTCCAATCACGAATCTGTCACCAATGGTAGCACCGCCTCAGCCGGGACAAGCTCTGTGCTTCTGACCGGCCTCCTGGCATATATAGTAGCGTAGTAAGTGTTTGAAAAGGGAGAGGGTAGGACAAGAAAGAGGAAGGAAAAATCGCGCGCGGTCCGTGGTCCGTTTGTTAGAGTACACCTCCGCCAATCTCCTGTTATTGGTCGGAGAAACCTCGGAAAGTTACGGATTAGATTAGCTGGATGCTAGAATTCTCCTCCAGACAGCAGCTGAATTCGACCTAGCTATGTTGCTAGTATTGAAAATCCTGCCACCGTCTGAACTCGAACCTAGAACTTCCGGAAGAGAGGCACTACAGTGACCTCAGTTGATGCTCTGAGCCATTTCTCCCGGTACGGCGATGGAACATATGGAGGAATAAGGGCGGGGAAGACAAAACCAGGAAGAGGTAGGGTGGGTGGTGAGGATCGTCTGAAGTGAAGACGTTGGTGTATACCTGGGATGTCCACCAGACGCGGAGAAGGAAATTCGGCAGTGGCGGAGGGAAATGCCGCGGTGACAGAGGAGGACGTGAGCAAGACGACCGGGGGTGGAGAAGGAAGTGCTGACAATGGCGGAACGGTTGCGGTGGGGCATGCGGAGGCTGTAGTGGAGGAGAAAAGATTGCGCGGATAATGGATCGCAAGAGTAGCGGGGATGGAGACGAAATTGGTGACTGAGTTGGAAGTGGATGCAGGGTTGCGGTGGAGGCAGGCGCCGAGGCACTGGCAATGACGGAGACTGTGCTCTGGCCCTGCAATGTTAAACCGGCGTGAACAGGAACAAGTAATGTGGTAACGGAATTGGCAAAGGCGGCAATAGCGACAGAGGCTGCTGAGTTAGGGCGGAAATGGAAGAGTTGACACTGCCGGAGGCGGAGATGGGGACTATGGTGTGTGCTGTGGTGGATGCAGGAGTTGTGGTGGAGGCGGAGATAGAAGTGGAAGCGGGGGCGAAGGTAGAGGGGGAGGTGGAGATGGTTTTGGTGGGGGAGGCGAAAGTGAAGTGATGGAGTGCAGTGATGGAGGAGAAAGAGTCCAAGAAGAAGGGAATAGCGAAGGCGAAGGTGGAGATGGACGCAGAAGCGGATGTAGAAGAGAAGGCAAAGGATAATGTGGAGACGAATGCGGAGACGAAAGTGAAGACTGAGGCAAAGTCGAAGGCGAAGGCATAGACGGAGGCAAGGGGTGAGTTGGAGGCAAAGGTGGAGGTGCAGGTGGAGGCGAAGGTGGAGACGGATGTGGAGGCGAAAGCAGAGGCGAAGGCAAAATCGAAGGCGTAGACGGAGGCAGGGGCTGATACGGAAGTGAAGGTGAAGGTGAAGGTGAATGAGTAGGCAGAGATAAAGTCGAATTCAAAGGCGTAGATGGAGGGGGAGGCTATGGCGGAAGTGAAGGCAGAGTAGGAGGATATGACCGAAGACAACTCACAAGCCCTGGTGAAGAATCTGAGGCGTGGGATCTAAAGCGGCCAGGAGCAGCAAAGGAAGGCGAGCAGTTGCAGATTAGTGCAGTGGCTGGCGCGGAGGCGGAGGTGGTGGCTGAGGCGAAGGCACAGATGCAGGAGGAGTAATAGGCGAAGGAGAAGGGGATAACAGAGGCGAAGATGTAAACGAAGATGGACGCAGAGGCGGAAGAGAAGTCGCAGGTGGAGGCGGAGGCAAAGGCGAAGGTGGAGACAGAATGCGGATTCTGAGGCGGAGGTGGAGGTGGTGGCGGAGGGGAAGGGGAAGATGGACATGGAACTGGAGGCGAAGGCGAAGTCAGAGGTGTGGGCGGTGGTGAAGGCAAATATGTGGGTGGAAGGGAATGCGTATTCTGAGGCGGAGGGAGAGGCGAAGATGGAGGCGGAACTAGAGGTGAAGGAGGAGGCAGAACCAGAAGCAGAGGCGGAGTCGTTGGCGGAGGCAAAATCATAGAGAGAGGTGGAGGCTGGGGCAGAAGTGAAGGTGGATGCGTAAGAGTGGGTTATGACCGAAGGGGACGCAGAATTCGCGTGTGTGAGGCGTGTGATCTAAAATGGGCGGGAGCAGCAACGAGAGGCGGGTTGTGGCAGACTGCCTTAGCGGCTGGGGAGCGACGGGCACAAAGGCGGTTATGGTGGTGGAGACGAATACACAAATGCAGGAGGATCTGTGCCTTCGTCTAGCTGAAGGAGGAATCATAGCAGAAGGAGAAGGGGATAACGGAAATGGACGCAGAGGTGGAGGGGAAGGTGCGTGTGGAGGCAGAAGCAAAGGCAAAGGTGGAGACAGAATACGGATTCTGAGGCGGAGGTGGCGGTGGGCGAAGATGGAGACGAAGGCGAAGGCAGAGGCGGAGGCGGTGGTGGAGGTGGAGGCAAAATAGAATGAAATGACGAGATAGGAGATAATGACGAGATACGAGGGAATGCGGATTCTGAGGCGGAGGGAGAGGCGAAGATGGAGGCGGAACTAGAGGTGAAGGAGGAGGCAGAACCAGAAGCAGAGGCGGAGTCGTTGGCGGAGGCAAAAGCGTAGAGAGATGTGGAGGCTGGGGCGGAAGTGAAGATGGACGCGAAGGCGTGGGTTGTGACGGAAGGGGACGCAGAGTTCTCGTGTGTGAGGCACAGGATCTGAAACCGTCGGGAGCAGCAACGGGAGGCGGACAGTAGCAGGCGCGGTGCAGCGACCGGGAGCGGGAGACGCGGAGGTGGAGGAGGAGGCGGCGACGCGAGGGCGCCTATTGTTAAGTTTAATTCGCCGGCGGAGGCGTTAGCGCGGCGCGACGCCGCGCGACTCCAGCGGATGCGACTCCCAGCGTCGCGGCGCCCGTAATCCGCCCACCAGACGCCGCTGCCGCCGCCTCCCTCGCCTCCCTCTCGCAGGACGAAACCGTTGCTTTCGCTTGGGAGGCGTCGCGTCAGGTTGAGCCTGTAGTTCATCCTCGTGTCATAGTTATTAACGTATTGGACATTCTCTAGAACAAATGACGGTCGTAGTTGAAGTTTCTAAACAAGGGTGATAGCAGAGGTTTATAACCAAACGAGTAGAACAAACAAGCTAGTTGTCTATAATAAGGAATCACGTGGTGTTATATACCACAAGACATTAAAATTAAACTGAATTAAACTGAAAATAAGCTAGAGACTACTGTGAAAATGTAGGCATGTTAAACACTAGGAGACCAATTGATGAAAATGTTTTTTAGTTGGTCTCCAAGTGCTAACAAGGCTAAATTTCCACAAACCTATTTACCGTACATGCATCTTTTAATACTTTTACGTTCTGATCATTCTGTTTTTTTAGTGGTTCTTCTATTATTCCTGAAATTTTAATTCAGGAACGTTCTAAAATGTCATCACAAAGTACGTTTTATTCTTTAAATTAAAGACTCTTTATGTTTTGTAATGATGTACTTCTATATTTCTTTATCACCTTCCGGTGATAAAAGTATTTTTGTATACTGTCACGCGCCCTTCGGGTAATTACTCAAGGGCTTTTGAAGGCGGCGCAGTCAACGAGTTTCTAAAAATCGTCCAGACGTAGCCTTACAGAGTTAGCTTTCGCCCATCCTGCATACTTGTTTTACAAAATCTTGCATTATCCTGCAGCGAAAAATACGAATTTTCAACAGACGATAAATACTTAAACTTTACCTCAAAATTATGTAACTGATTAATTTTATTTACCTTCATATTATTAAAATAAGTATGGTATCTCTTGTTTTTCATACATGAACAAATAGTTTAAAGATTGAAAACAACATGAACACTATCTACGTAGTAAATTTGTATTCCTGATGGAAAGACATAATTAGGGAAATATGTTAGAAATTAAGCAAAGCTTATTAACACTTTGAAAAAAAATCATAACGCACGTTTTTATTATAATATTTTGTTGCACGGTGAGAACTCATCAATATTTTTTAATATTTGTTTAGCATCAATATTTGGTAATATATTAAAAAGAAACTGCATAGAATTAAGGTGCACGAGATTGCGAAAGACAGAGAGTGCACAAGTTGGCTTGTATTCCCAAGGTCAAACACATTTTAGTCACTCGGAACAGAACACTGCGGGTGGCGCGCGCCTCGATAAAAACAGGATTAAACTTGGCTGAAATACGACATCCGCTGCAAGCCTGAGGGAACTGAGCTTCTCCGAACTCCAATTAGCATGCATATGGGCGATTCGGCGCGGTGGACCAGAGCGAGCGAAGCAACGGATGAGGAGATACAGCTGGAGAAGGAAACGCAGACGAGAAGGAAGAGAAGCAGGAGGAGGAGGATGAAAATTGGGGGAGGGGGCAACCGCACTGGGACCCCGCTCAGTTACGCGGCTCGCAAGTAGTTCGCTAGTTCGCCTCGCCCATTCAACCGCATTGTTTTTGCTGCAGCTCCTGCGAACACTGGATATGGGATGAGTGCTAACGAGGCGGGACCGTCTCAGCTGCGCGGCAAGCGAATTCCTGGCGCCTAATTCTCGTTGGCCAACTCAGTAGGTTAGACGATCAGTATTTAAAGTGAAAGTTTCTCCTCCCGAGGTCGGTTTAAAGGGTCTGTAATTGCACTAAACTTGGTATTTTCACTAGCTTAATAGAACAGTTTACATACGTATTAAATGTAGGGAATGCATATCTATTTTTGTTTTAGCTCGCTTAATTTTTTTTTAATTACTTAACAAGGATTTAAAAAGTGTACAGTTCTCAAAGCAGAATAATGGACAGACGATCTCACTAAAAACGGTAAAATGTCAGAGTAAAGAACAATAAATCCTGTATCAGAAACGTTTTGTTTTCTTCTATTTTCTCATTCGCACTTGCCTACAAAACCGCAATAATTCGCTGTGTACACTTTAAGTAAGAAAAACTTACTTAGAATTGTATTTACGATTGATGACTAAATAAAACTTTAATTGTGAGAAGTATAATAGTAAATTAACGTCGTAATAAAAATATAATTATTTGTGTTTCATGTCTCTCCTGCATAATGACATTCACTTTACATCGCAGTTATTACACGCGCAAAGTTTTCCTCGTAATAATATTCAATTACAAGGCTTAGTTGGTGAAATGAAAGTTAAAGAGGTACTGTACTTACAAACTAATGATACAACATTTGTGAGTGCAGCAAACGCAATTCAATATTATTGAACGGAGTTTTAGTCTACTCTTGAACAATAATTGTTTCCATATAGATTCTTATACCACTGGCCATTGTTTTCTCAGATGAAACTTCCCATAACACTGAACATCAAATTTTCACTTTTTCCCTGTTCCTGGATGAAATCTGTTGATTCTTCTTCTTCTTACTACAGAAAATGTAATTCAAAATCTTTATACCTCGATAATTTCTTCCTATCGCGTCCGATGGGAAATTGACATCTGTGCGATTTACATATTTTGGTCAATTATGGTAACATTAATGTACATACTACCAAATCTTTACCACACTGCTAACCAACAGTAATCTGGCTAAGTTCTATATTACCTGATGTTTTTCAATAACCAAAATATCTTGATAGAAACGCTATGTTTGGCAATGACATCTTGCAAATTGTCCGGAAAAAATGTAAGTGGGAGTACAAAAAATGAACCTTTAAAAACATGTTACATTCAATCTCATGGTAGGCCGTTTACTGTTTTCATCATAATTTTTAAAATATTCTGATTTTTTGAGCCCTAAGAATGACACCTTTCAAGCATTCTCAAACATCTTTTTCTTTTTCAAGACCGCTTCGAATTCAATATCTCTCATCAATAGCCGTGCATAAGGACCAACAAGAACACTCTCTTTGGTGTTTGCCTCACTAAGATTAGGAAACGCATATTTTAGGTATTGGAAAGTTCTGTCAGTTCTGTTCACGGCCTTGATAAAGTTCATTAGCTCCAGCTTTATGTGCAAAAGTGGAAGGCATATATTGCTATATTCAACAATATTTTCATGCAACACATTTTTGTGCCACACATCCTGACGTCCTATTAGACACAAACTGAAGTCTTAGGCCACGGAAAGTGTAATATTTTGATCTGGATCGACTGTCATAACCACACAAAATGAATGAATGAATGTACTTGTCTTCACGATGTCCAAATAAACTAACTCTTGTATCCTTGGTCAGTAAATTTCCTTGCTTCATTCGTGATCCAAGCAGCTCAGCTTGAGTTTTAATATCTTTAGGTTTCTAACCAGATAAATTAATTTTTCTTGAGATACCATCTGGGGTTTGTTGACGTTAGGAACATGAATATCATAGTCTTCTGCGCCTTCTTCATGCTCTAAAACATATGAGTCTGGGGCAAACAGGATAACGAACATCTGGATCATGAGAATCTGATTCCATTGCGGAAGGTAATTTGAGACACACAAATGATTTCTTGCTCCTGGCACAGAAACGTATATTTTGTTGACGCTAGAATAGCAGTCGTCTAAGTGATTCTGTTACTCCTTCCAAACTATTGTTACATCAAAAGACATACTTGAAAGAGAACCTTTGAGCGAGGTAATCCATTTGCACACGATATGTAGCAAATATGAGCATTTGTTGTCCTGATCGCAAACGCTGCATCAGAAATGCAGGACATTATAACAAAGTTAATGTATCTCTGCTAATGTTTTGTAGTAAACCCTCCACTTATGTAAGAGAAATTTTCTGCACGATTCGTGCATGTACGTGGCATTTTATAGATCTATCTATTGAAGAAATGCGTGCACTTCATATTAAATCTCGAGTAAAATATGCACCATTATTAAAATTAAAATACACTGACTTTAAGGCTCGAATACGCAATTCACTTTCCAAGAAGAACCTCCCAATATTGAGAAAACCTCCGAATAATGAGGTTCGACGGTTACCGCGTTGTTTTTCATAGTTGAGTTGCGTTAAAAGATAACTTACTTACAGGAGGAAAAATGGGTTTTATAATTTACTAGCTGGTGTACCCGGCGTTGCTCGGGTTTATAGTAAATTATTAGTCAGGGAGAGGAATTCCATTTTTTCATACCCTGCGGTGGGGCCTACTATCTCTTCTGTTGTTTCCCTTCTCCGCCCTGCTCCTCCCTGCCATGCTCTGCACGGCCACGCTTCGATAGCCCTGTCTTCTCTTCACCACCATTTGGAAATTTCCGGTCTACCTCGCTCACTTTTTCACAAAAAATTATATTTTTCTTATTTGGGCTTCCAGCTCCTAAACCTTCTTCACTTTATAACTAAAAACAATAAACAATTCTAAACTACAGAATAAAATACTTGTAGACTCACGTATATTTTGTGTTTTTTTTTGTGGAGTTTCATATATTACTTCCAATACTGTCAATAAATTGTCACATTGTAAAACTTACTCTTTTTTATATTTTGTCTTCTCTTGTATTCATAAACAAATATTTGAAATTGATCTGTCAAATCGTGACCTTGAAGGGACTGACTGTTGTAAGCGAAGTTTAACATGCCAGAGTTCTCTCACGGAGATGCTAGAAGATAGATATGGAATATGAATGTATATGTCAAAACGTAATTGACGAATCATAATCATAAAAGTAAATGAAAGTATCACTATTGAAAGTAATTGCCAGTACTTATAATTATTTTGAAGACGAAAAATATATATGAGTTTAAACTACGTGTAGAACAAAACTTTATTATTTTATGTAAATCAATTAATCATAACATTAAAGCATGAGAACAATACTGATCCATCAACATGTACATTGTGGGTACACACTAAATTGACAATGTTCTGAACAAAACCATATTAGCTTCATTATTTGATCTGAAGTGCTATATATTAATGATCTTGAAATGTGAATAACAGAAACCAATTCATGCGTTGGGAGCAATTGCAATGCAAAATAATAGCACAGATTAGTCTCAATATGTAAGTGATCATTGCTTAATTACATACTACTGCACTAATCTTCTGCACATAATGAAAAAAAATCAACTGGATGAAACCAAAACATACAAACATTTTACATTTTACCAATTTGAACATGAGAACTGTGTAAATAGTCAAATTGTGAGTGCTATTGAAGAGCAACCTTACTACGTAGAGAATTATTTACATTTGCATCCCTCCTTGCAGTATTATTTTCAATAGTGCGAGTGAGTACTTCAGCAAGTCGCACTTCTCTTAATAACCGATTCAAAACGTTTATAGACTGCCCATCTATTCACACTTGTATAGTCTGTTTGACAACTTGACACTCGCATTGTTTCAAGCAATTCAATGTTTACAAATTTCTGTAAAAGAAGAGGTTGTTTAGAATGTATACGATATCTATATATAATACATTGTAGATTACTGTATATTGTGTACTATATATTATTATACATTGCACTGTCTCAACCTACCTCAATTTCTGTACAAATTCAAACTCCAATGTTTTATAGTCACTTTGTACATACCACGGATTAAGGATAATGCATGTACCTTGTCATCTTTACCACTTTAGTTACCGATTTCTTCCAAATATTCCACCAATGTTCAGAACTAACAAATCACCACTGTTCATACAGGGACATTACATAACCTTATTCAAAGTACAATGCATCTCGTAATAATTCTGGACATTAATGTAACCAGTAGTAGACATGAGACGTCATCCTCTGGTGGCGCACAGCTAAACTATTGACATTGATGCGCTCTTGAATCTGTGATGTAAAGCTATGCCAAAAATGTCGAGAAAAGTAATTATTTTGTAAATATATTACAGTTTATGGTTGTAAATCATAGCCTATAGTACTCCAGACCTTTAAAGGAAGTTAGCACAAAAGTTTCATCGGCATTGGTTCAGTAGATTCAGAGATTACTGCGTTGGAAGACAACGCACTTCTGTCTTTATATATTAGTATAGATAGATATAGATATAGATAGATTAACCGAGGGAGGAACTAGTCTTGTTTCACAAAGCATCTTATACACAAAAATGAATTTCAGATATTTCCTTCTAATACTTCGTGATACCTCAAAACTGATTACAATTATGGATTCAGCCTGAAAAATGTTTTAAGACCACGTTCTTTATTTGTGGAAATCAAAAACCTCGTTGATCAGTGTCATAGATAATTAACATTTGCATTAAAATTTAGAAGAAACGAAGGGTGATATTTCCAATGTTGATATTATTAATGAAAATATAATAATCTTAATCAATATCTTAAAAAAGAAATATGACCATAATCAAATTCAACTGACGAAACAGAACAACAATTGTATACTTTAAAACAGATAATTTTGCATTAGATCTACTCAAAATGTGTTTAGCAGCAAACGTATTAGCAAAGGTTTTAATAGAAAAAATTGGACTAGAATGTAAATGTTCTAATGGAAGCTTACAACTCAAGGAGACAATGAGAATACATTTGCAATTTGGAATACTAATTCTACTCTACACGAGCAAACAAGAACAAAATTAACTCTTTTAATGAAACTATTTCATTATAATAATTGAAAATGATTCTAGGTCACGTTGTATCCCAGGCTCCAGGCACTTAGAAATCCGGAATTTCACTTTCAGATTAAAACTATTTTCTGATGTTGAATAAGTTTCCGCTTTGATATTTCTGGTCGGACGGGCGTATTCTCAACGCGCATTTGCCATCACCTTCACCGCAGCCATCACCATCGCCAGATAAACCGCGGCTACCACCGCCACCACCACCTCAGCCCCACTACCACTGCCTCATCTCCACCACCTTTGCATCATCCCAGCCACCACTGCCCTAGGGACCGTTCATATACTACTACTACATATACTACTTTTACATACATATACTACTTTCAGTTAATATTTCTAAAATTTATAAGAATCTGGAATGAGGGAATATATTATGTTACCGGATAAGAAATACTACATGAATTAAATATATCAAAATCATGAGTTTATTGCAGATATTTGAATGAATCATTCGGATATATCGATTTAATCTTCTTATGATATCCTCACAGGCTTTTTCTTATTTGAAAATTCTAGTTGCTGGAACGGAAAGTAGAAAATTAAAAAAAATAGAAAAGTGCTGTATGCATTGCGAACTTCAAAGTTCGCGCACGTCCAAGTAAGCTGAGCTCTCTAATGCAGCCTTCAAGTTGGCACCGCAAAATCTCCAACAAGCATCAAGCCATCGAAGCGAGTCTGGGCTAGCAACAGCACTACTTGCACAACGGGCGGCCGGCGCCCGAAAGTCAGACTAGTTTTGGAGAGTATTCGAGTGAGCTGTAGTGATTGCTTCAGATTCTGCTACGCCGGCGACGCTAAGTACATTGTTTATTCTGGTGGAAATTCTAGTAACTAGGCCACGAACATGGACTTTGGTTTTTGGACGTTGTATTTCTCTTCTGGCGAGTTGGTCTATCCTAGCATTGTTAACTAATACGAATTGGATTTTAGAATTTTGTAAAGGCTCTAATAGACTATTATTATTAATGTTTCTGTCTACCTAATTTTCATACATTTCAATAGGATTATTTAATGCGATGATCAATTGAGGGTGGATTAAATTCAACGTGTAATTGCTTGATAGAACCGTACCGCGGCGCTCTTACAGCTATAGGAAAGATGTCCGGAAATGTCTGAAGAGTTTTCTGGGAGCGCGGTGCCTCTCGGGTGTCCGCGCCGCAGCGCTGCGGTGCCCTCAACGAGCGCTCGGAAGCTCCGCGAGAACGCGGCGCGCAGTTACGACCTCGCTCGCCACCCCCGAGCGCATCGTTCCCGCCCACCGCACAGTTGTCGCCGTCGTCGACGCATGGCTGCCATTGCTCCCTTGTCGCAGGAGGGGACCACCGACCGCGGAGGTCTCGGTTACTGGTGGAGGATTGTAAACGGCCACGCGTACCCAAGTTTCACGACGGCACTCACGTCGTTAGCTTCAATGCGGAGGCAATGTGTAGGTGGATTGCTACGATCTTTGGGAAGCATTGGTCATGGGGCTCTTTAGCCTGCGCAGCTGGTGGTGGATTTCAAACCCACGTATAAAAGTCGACACGGGGAGCCTGAACACCCCTGGCAGATTTGCCTAGGTTCCGGCGGCACTCACGTCGATAGCTTCAAGATGGAGGTAGTGAGGAAACGGTTTGGGGGTCGCTATCCCACTGAGCCTTGTTCTGGGTGGCCCCCAGTTGGGCACTTCGCTGCGACGTGGCAGTGGCCCGATACTCTGGGGAAAGGGGAGGAGGGACTCGACTCCTGTACTCACCTGGAAAGCTAGTAGGTCTGAGCTGCCAGGGTAGCTCGACCAAGGGATTGAATGGGAAGGTTCGTAGGAGGGGTAATTGCCTTTTGGCGGGATCCAGATGCCAGCCTCCAGGTGTTCTTGCACTGGATGGGGGCGCGGATAAAGGCCTAAGCTTACATGCCCACCCAAGGGAGCAATCCCCTGGTAGAACAAGATTGATGTGTAGAGTGGTAGGGTACATACTGCTATTGCTCCTGCGTTTTGCCGCCGACTAAAGCTTTTCCCGATTCCCAGTCGCTCATCTTTCCTGCTTCCCCTTTCCCTTTATAATGTTTTCTCTCACTTCCGTTCTCTTCACATCGTATGCCCTGAACCAATCGGTTTCACTCGCTCCGACGACCTGAAATATTGTTTTGGGCGTCATGTTTTGTTCTGTGAATGATGGGTGGTAAGATTATAGGGTTTCGATTTCGACAGCGGCGGATTTTTGACCATCCTTAATACATCGATCGAAATTGACCACTGCCTTGAGGAAAACTAATGGTCAGTGCCTTTAGCTGGCAGTTTCCCATGCTTTCTCTAATCAACACCAGGCAAATATCGGAGCTGTTCCCAAAAAATGGCACACGAACAGTTGGCAATCTTTCGTGCCTCACAAGTCATCTCCTTCTCCTCTATACACTTACACTTTAATATTCCTACATTACAACAGATGGGAGAAGACCAACATACTAGAGAAGACAACCAACTAGAGCTTCCCTCGAATGAAGTAGTGGTTATCTGATAGGGACACCTGGAGGAACAAAACACGAAAGTCATTATTAGATCACGTTCCAGCCGGGGACGAACATTGCCCCTCCTGTGACATAACATGCATTAAACTTAGAGATATAATGGTCTATATTCCGATTTTAACGTAGAGTTTCTTGTATGTCTCGAGCTAGAAGCAGATAGGGAAACTGCCATGCAATCGGTAACTTCAATACTAAAAATGGAAGTAACAAAGCTTCCGATTTACTGTGGGAAGACTCTGAAAAAATTCAAACTTCAATAATTTTTGAAAATTCAGAGTTAACTGAGAAAATTGAACCTATTTTATATTTGTATTTTGTTGTATTTTTACAAGAAAATTAAGGAAAAATTTTGAAGTCATTTATGAGAAAATTCTTAAAACGTTCCTGGGACTTCATAGAAAGTAGCCTGATAACTTGAAAAATGTTTTTCTTAAAATCGTAGAGTTTCAAGCTGGCCCAGATCGATCGGGAAAATAGTTTAGGTGCTACTGTGCTCACGGTCGAACAGGTAGACAAACCGACAAACTTAGGGTGGACGGACAGACGGACGGACAGACGGACGGACAGACGGACGGACAGACGGACGGACAGACGGACGGACAGACGGACGGACAGACGGACGGACAGACGGACAGACTGACGGACAGACGGACAGACGGACAGACGGACAGACGAACAGACGGACAGACGAACAGACGGACAGACCTTGGACAGACAGCAACGACGGACAGACGGACGGACGGACGGACGGACGGACAGACGGACGGGCAGACGGATGGACAGACGGACGGACAGACGGACGGACAGACGGACGCACGGACGTAAGGATTTATGCTCTCGTGCTCTTTCTTTCTCCAAAAAACGCGAACAGACGAACGGAAAAAATTAAAAAACCTTTTCGGAAAATTACGTCCCTGAAAACACGTATTTCCGCTGCGTGTTTCGCTTCATCTGCCGCTACCTTGTGTTTACAATGCGAAGTTTACAGCAACTTCAGCTTATTGCCGAACTGCAAAAGCAGTTACTAGTATCGAGAACTAGAAGGTGCTACTATAAGACTCTGTTGTAAGGAATTATTTGCTCTAGTAAGCTCGACTAATCAGGAATTTCTTCGACGAACGCACGGAAATATGCAAGAGAGGAAACTTCGTCCATTTTGTCTGCAACATTCGTAAGAAGATGTCTGAATACGTGTCGGATAGAGGGAACATTTAACGGAAACGCCATCAGAAAAGCTTATAAAAAGATAATGAATTTCAACATATTAAATCACATTGTTTTATAAACTGAATTAGGAAATTTTGGGATTTATGGAAATGTGAAGAATTAAATATGTAATGAAAATAAGCGGCACGCAAAGCATTACAAAGAAAATCATACGATTTTCAAAAGAGAAACTTAGTATTTTTCTTGCGTACGTTTTGATCATTATACAATCCAAATACCAATAGGAAATGTTTTTCCCACAGCTTTCATTTTTACTTTTGGGTTTGATCTACTAATTCTATTCAACTGGAATTCGAATTCGGAACTGATACAAATTTGTAAACTAATCTGGATGTAGAACGAGAAGCTATAACTTTGCTATTAAAATACGAAAGTTATAAAGGAGCCTAATTCCGAGCGAGGTCTTGGAAGCAGTTCATCAGAAGGAGCCTTCGCCCGGCGCCAAACGGTCCACATCCCCAGGAACGCTGCCCCACGACCTGCACGTGAACACTAGCGACCCCGAGACCGACGTGCAGATCCAACGTAACATGGTGACGTGAGTTAAATGTTCACAAAATTAAGTTTTTGCTATTAGACAGGTAATTTGCATAGTACGAAATTAATATTTTCGAAAAAGGATATATACTATTTCGAAAGTAAGTTAGATGTTAATTCAAGTCATTATTCTTAGTATACATTTCATACTCAAATAGACTGTCGTATCGTGAAAACAGATTCTAGAATACTGCAAACAACTGTAAAATCTATTTTGTGAGTTAGGTAAATTTAATTAAACTATCGTTTGATCAGAGAGTGATTAAGATGCATAATGTTAGAATACTTAGGTTCTTGAACACTGTCATTACATTTTTTTTTAAATTACGAAATTCATCAAATTAAATATTTTCGGAATTAGTTTGGTGTTGATAACACGCAAGGAACTTAAACGTACGAAGGAATTAATTTTGTTTACTGTGCCAAGTATTGGGTTCAGATGGTGTTTCGACGCTATTACATAAGATTCTTGCCTTTTGTGTAAACGTAACGTTTTATATGTGTGTGAAGAGGGTATGTGCTTGTGTGTAAATTTTTTGCAGCTCATATTTTCTGTTTATTTATTGTGAATTTTATAACAGTGTCATTCGCGAGGAATCATTTTTAACGTTTTTTATGTTTTTGAGATTCAACCAAAGCGAATCGTATTATTTGCATTTACCATATCATTATTAAACAGTGTAATTTCAAAAGAATATAAGCTCTATGTTACTATTTAACAAGTACTAGACTTTTCTTTGTATATATCTCGAAAAATGTACCCCAAATCCTCTATTGCAATGTTAACACATTTACGGCAGCAATCTTTCTCGTGACATTTATCAGATATATCACGTAAGATCGTATCTAGTAAGAACTATTGTTTACTCAAGTCAATCATCTTGGACTTCCTAATAAGCCAGTTAGGTTGGAGAGACATCGATTTTTGCCGCATTTCATAACTTTTTCTGCCCTACTTTCACGTCAAGCTAAAGAAACAATAGCGTCATATTTCAGAGATATTGATTAATCATAAACAGTTTCTATATATTCGTTAAATATAAGTGAGTAGTTCGCAAGATCAAGTTGTTATGATCCAATGGTGGAGTTTTGAACAGAAACCGAATTAATGAGCACAGAAAATTCCGTATACTCAACAGTACACACACAATTCACATTCGTTCTTAATAAAGAATTACGTTTTTATAGATTTTTCAACCGTTATTGATGTAAATACTGACAATTAAAAATATGAGCTGAGATTGTTTAATTATACTTGAACCAAAAGGTTCATTTCTCATAATTCAAACTACGCAATACAACACATTTTCCGAGGGCATTCGTATAAAGTAAAAATAACATCGCGTAGAAACAATAGTTCACAAGCAGAAAGCAGCAAAAGAACAACCACGAGTAAAATTTAATTTACAAATGCCAATGACCGCTCTGGCGTACCCTTTCTTTCTCCATTCTTTCCTTCTCTCTTTTTCCCGTCTTTTTTCTTTCTTTCCTTCGTGTGCAAAGGGTAGGCGCCCCTCATCAAGCGCACGAAACGGGAAAAAAGAATTCCGGTTACAAATGAAGACGTGCGAGACGAGCATGCTCTCGAGTCACGCAAGGCGAGAGCCTCTGGTCGGGAGGCGCGTATAAAATCATTCTTTCATTCACTTTGGAACTCGCCCCGGCTATTTACGAGCTGCTTCCCCGCGCCGCTGAATGGGATTAGGGAGCTCCGCGGCGAAGGAGAAGGCGCTTCGGAGACTCGTGGGTTGGAGGGGGTCTTAGGTGTTTCGTATCAACGAAGTGAAACCCGCTGGGGAAATTGGTGGCGGTCTTCGTGTCTTCTGTCGGGGTGGTGAAAGTTTACTTTTAACCCCTGGACCATCGGGGGAGAAGGGCAAATTTTGTCACGTCTTTCATTTTTTTATTAGTTATGCAACTCACTCAACTACCTTCACAAATCGTGCTTACGTTGCTTGTACGAATTACATTTACACGAATACACGAACACGCTACACGAATTACATTTCCAAATACATTTCATCCCTTTATATGTTTAGGCCTTTTCTTTCCGTATAGGCAATTTTTCTCGCCTTGATACCTTATCGAATAAAAATGTAGAATTATTAATTGTTATGAGTTAATAATAATGAAGATGGTGTTTCATTGATTTGTAGTTTCTAGGGCAAAACACTGACATCATGTAGAAAGTCAAGTGCAGTCTACTGAAGGGTTTTGTACATTAGATTCGGGTGAAGAAGACTTGAAAAAACGTATATTGCAATGTAATAAACGTATACAAAATGTTTAAATAACAGTAATTTCTATCAAAGAACCAATTGTTTTATTAATAAAACTTATTTTGTCGGAAGAGTTGGGGAGTGTAAAAGTTCTCTAGCCTCTATACTTCAAGTGATCAAACCAAGAATGATGTTACGAGAGTTAATTTTTTGTATTGAAATTATGATTTGCATAAATTGTATGGTCGGTACTTTGTAGACATGTATTCGACATTTTCAAAATTTCTCTAGTAAGATACAAATGTTATTTAACTGAATTTTATAAATTGTATTACACCAATAAATTACTATCATATGATGCAAACTGCACATTTCACACACTTTTTCTATATTGTTGTAGTACTCATCTAGGTCTTTCATTGTTCAATTACAGTTAAATCGAAAACATTTTGTATTATATTGCAAAAATTTGTAACCATAAATGAATTTTGTAAAAGGAGAGATATTATCCTATTTTCGAGCGTAACAGTGTCGATATTTTACATCGAGTTTTCCTTGTACCTGCGGTCGTGTGGCAATGTACTCCATAGTGTCTAGCAGTTATCATAATAACTCAAAACTATTCTGGATAAATAATAATGAAAACTATCTTTACAGTCGTTTTGAATGTTTCAATTTCTTAAGCGTAGAATGATTATGAACAGTGAAGAGGTAAGCACAAAAATTTAGGCCGAATATGAGTAGTTCAATCCATAAGTAATAATGTGAGACAGAAATTAGCTAATAAAGTACAGCTGTCTATCTGATAAATTTTCTCCAAAGATTAGTAGGTAACCAGAGATTGCGGTTTTTAGTCTAGAACTTCACTAGGTACCCTTAGGGAGAATCAAGTGATACGAATCTTTCTGATCATTACTAAAGTTTATTCTATTGAAATCAACACTTCACATACAATACTAGCGGAATCCGACGGATGCTGTTCAGCCCTTCATCTCCGTGTTTCTCCTTCTTTCCGCTCTCCCTCCTCTCCGCTCTCCTTCCTCTCCGCCTCTCCCTCGCCGCCTCTCCCTCGCCGCCTCTCCCTCCTCTCCGTCTCTCCCTCCTCTCCGTCTCTCCCTCCTCTCCGTCTCTCCCTCCTCTCCGTCTCTCCCTCCTCTCCGTCTCTCCCTCCTCTCCGTCTCTCCCTCCTCTCCGTCTCTCCCTCCTCTCCGTCTCTCCCTCCTCTCCGTCTCTCCCTCCCCTCCGTCTCTCCCTCCTCTCCGTCTCTCCCTCCTCTCCGTCTCTCCCTCCTCTCCGTCTCTCCCTCCTCTCCGTCTCTCCCTCCTCTCCGTCTCTCCCTCCTCTCCGTCTCTCCCTCCTCTCCGTCTCTCCCTCCTCTCCGTCTCTCCCTCCTCTCCGTCTCTCCCTCCTCTCCGTCTCTCCCTCCTCTCCGTCTCTCCCTCCCCTCCGTCTCTCCCTCCTCTCCGTCTCTCCCTCCTCTCCGTCTCTCCCTCCTCTCCGTCTCTCCCTCCTCTCCGTCTCTCCCTCCTCTCCGTCTCTCCCTCCTCTCCGTCTCTCCCTCCTCTCCGTCTCTCCCTCCTCTCCGTCTCTCCCTCCTCTCCGTCTCTCCTCTCTCCGTCTCTCCCTCCTCTCCGTCTCTCCCTCCTCTCCGTCTCTCCCTCCTCTCCGTCTCTCCCTCCTCTCCGTCTCTCCCTCCTCTCCGTCTCTCCCTCCTCTCCGTCTCTCCCTCCTCTCCGTCTCTCCCTCCTCTCCGTCTCTCCCTCCCCTCCGTCTCTCCCTCCTCTCCGTCTCTCCCTCCTCTCCGTCTCTCCCTCCTCTCCGTCTCTCCCTCCTCTCCGTCTCTCCCTCCTCTCCGTCTCTCCCTCTCTCCTTTTTGACTTCATCTCATTAATTTAAACATATATATTGCTCAAAATACTTTCTCGACTTGTTTAATCTGATATTTAACATCGTTTTAAAATAAAATAAAATTTGCCGTGCGATTCATAACTTAGAACATCCACTTCTCAACGTTCGCCCCTCGCACATCAACTATTACACTCAGGTCATATACCTCCTTATTGTTCCAAAAGCAAAAACATCATATCCTTAACAATACACTTTGGATCACGTTTTGACAGACTACCGGAACTATATGGATAATTCACCTCGATACTTTCAATTTTCAGTAAATTAATTTAAATATCTCATATGCTTCTAAAAATGCAGCATTATAATCTGAACCAAAACCCTATAACCCAGCATTTAAAAACAATCCACTCGGTGCAACAGTTATAAAATGTGCGAGTCCACACGGGTACGTTTTAAACGTTCTCCACGACCCTTAATTCTATTTATAGAGCGCAGTGTATCAGCCTCACTCTCGCCCCGGGCGGTCGTTTGAAGCTGAGGCGTGGGGTGGGGTGGGGGAGGCGGGCAGAGATCGAATGTGGCGCGGGGCGCGATAGGCCGCTGCGGGCGAAAGAAAACGCAATATTTGCGCCGCCAAATGGGCCGTTGGTCCTCGGGGCGAGCAGCCGAGCGTCTCGGATTTTATCTGGCACTGAACCGCCCTTCCTGCAGCCCCACCCACTCCCCTCCTCTGTTGTCAGGCGTGAAGCAGGGGAGGGGAAGGAGGACGTGTCGGGAGGAGGGGAAGGAGGACGTGTTATGAGGATTGGGAGGAGGGGAAGGAGCACGTGTTGGGAGGAAGGGAAGGAGGATGGTTTGAGAGGAGGGAAAGGAGGACGGTTTGGGAGGAGGCGAATGAGAACATGTTCGGAGGAGGGGAAGGAGGACGTGTTATGAGGATTGGGAGGAGGGGAAGGAGCACGTGTTGGGAGAAGGGGAAGGAGGACGGTTTGGGAGACGGGGAAGGAGGATGTGTTGAAGAAGGGGAAGGAGGGGAAGTATGACGAATTGGGAGGAGGGGAAGGAGCACGTGTTGGAAGGAAGGGAAGGAGGATGGTTTGAGAGGAGGGAAAGGAGGACGGTTTGGGAGGAGGCGAATGAGAACATGTTCGGAGGAGGCGATGGAGGACGTGTTTGGAGGAGGTGTAGGAGGACATGTTGGGAGGGACGGAAAGGAGGACGGTTTGGGAGGAGGCAAATGAGGGCATGTTCGGAGGAGGCTAAGGAGGAAAATGAAGAGGAGCCGAGAATATGTAAGAATAAGGAATGACAAAAGAAGAGGAGCAGGAGGAGAATAGGTTCACAATGAGAGAAAGAGAAAGAGAGATGATAGGAGGAGAACTAAAGGAACAAGAAGATTGAGGAGACGAAGAGGCCGAGAAGTGAATAAACGGTAGTATGGGGTGATCAGAGAAGAAGGAAGAGCTCTAGCAGAAGGATTGAAAGTCTGTAACCTTAGTGAGTTCAGATGAAAAAGTGAAAAGTGAAAGAACGGCGTGGACGGTACATGCAGTGCCGTCGCAACAGAATGATGACGGTATGGGAAATGAGTTCACCGAAATACATATTACATTCTATGTACGTCATGTACGCTAGGTGAGTTTACATCCAGGTCTCTAATGCACATGGATCATGGATCATGGATCATAAGTAATGTACTTACGTTATACATAATGAATATCATGGGTGTTCTACAGAAAAGATGTTGAATGACGCGTGTGTTAATTGCGAATTGTAATATTAGAATTAAGAATATAAGGAATTACCCTCGTAGAAAGTTGACTGAAGTCGCAGCGCAGGGAGTTTCTACAAGGTGTTATGTCATAGGAATTACATAATCCCTCTTTATACTAAAAAATGTGCCCATGTACTAAGAAGACATTGAATGACTTTAAGCCACTTAGATAACTGCTAAAAACTGAATAATATTGTATCAAGATTCGTAGTTTTAAGCAACAGTCAACGGCCGTGTTAAATGTGATCGGAATATACATTTGCTGTATATTGTAATTTAGAAGCTATTTAGGAATATGAATGTCTAGAAATCCATAACTCCTATTTAAAACGAATGAAAATGTAATGTGGTAAACAGAAATATAATGTTTAACTAACAGTTTTTAACAGAAAGGTTGCACATAAATTTATTAAAAATGTAACATCAGAGAAAATTTCAGAGAACATCAGAGAAAAATTCTAGGAAATGAGCATTAGAAGAAAATTGAAATTTGTTTTAGATAATACCAATTATAAATTGATATACATATAGATTAAAAAACCGGCGTAAGTTTCACAGAATAGAATGTTGGATACCATGAAACGTTACAGAGCTGATGGAAAGGGCTTGTGAAGTAAGTGAAATGAAAGAAGTAGAATACTGAAAGATGTATTGAGGAAGATAGGAAGGGAAAAAGGAGGCGGGCGGAGGAGAGATGCGGAGTAAAGCCGGGACAGGGAACGGTGGTGACGAAAGCAATGGCGATAAGTTCACCTTTGTTCTTTCCAAAACGGCGCAGTTTTCGAAGAGGAGTTGTAAAGCTATTGAACGCTGAACGGAGATACTATTTTAACAGCATAAAACGTGAGCACAAAAATGAAACTCTGAGATATGAGAGTAGATCGTAGTGAAAAGTAATAAAAAGTTAAAATATTTCAAAAGTTAAGATACTTCATCCTCCAAAAATGAAAAATCCTTCTTTAACACAAATGTAAAATAAAAATTTCAGAGCATAGTTTCATTTCTTGTCACTTTCACGATGTATTGTTAGAATATTCGATAACCCGCACGTTGGAAAGTGTTTTTGTGAAAATCACAATCACACACCTCTGTGTATCAAAAGATATCAGTGGGGCTACTAGCACACTACTTACACATATCATAGACACATGTAATGCGACGCAGATAGTAATGATATAGTTCAGTATGGTTGTATACTATAATATTTTCCTAATTATCGTATTTTATAATAATTTAAAAAGTACATTAAAAACCTCCTGATGTCATAATTGTTTCCAAAATTAAAATAAAATGTGTTTCACATTCTTTCTTATAAAAGACGGGGCTGGAAAACCCTTAACAATACAGCAAAGAAGTAATTTCATCAACAAGTCTCAATATACAATTAGATGCTTTGTGTTATTTTCAGACAATGCATTCATCCGATTTCATGAAGCGAGGTTGGAAATAAAAGCAATTCTAGTCCACTTTTTATTACAAGTTGTGTTTCATTGTATTGAAGAACGCTGGATGAGGAGTGCAGTTCCCTCTGTTTAGCTTGAATTTAATTGTATGGACAGACTACTAGGTACACAGAGACTCCACACTACAATACACTACGAAAACAAATTTCGTCCACGTTAATTACGGTTTGACAAAACACACATGTGCTCCTGGATACGGCTATCTAGCAAATATTGTACTTTGAAGTGCAAGCTGGCACAAGTAAAAATATAAACTGTGGGGCAACAACAGCACACACATTTGCGCATTATTTCTACATTTGCAATTTTCGAAATTTTAGATAGTCCCACAAAAATTAGACCTGTGTCTTTTTTTAAATCTGCACGTGTTCTATCCATGGGAGAATGTTGAAGAACAATGTGGAGCGTTTTTTGAGAAAATGTTATTTTTATATTTTGTATTAACTTCAAGCAGAAATAACGAGAAAACTACTGGTTTTTTCAAAAACTTGTAAATGTACTTCTTTGAAGATCTGATTTTTTGCTTATAATTGAGGCAAAATTACTCAGAAACCACTCATATTGTTTAAATACTGTACATGAGTTAATATCATGATATGCCTCTAAAGAACATATTTCATTGAGAAAAAATCTTCATATTCAAGAACGTAGTTGTAGAAAGACGCCCAAACGCATTTTGAACTTTCAAAAAATCTTACGGATTTCAATGAAAACCGTAACCGTAACCTGCACCATTCTTTTTAGGAGCCTTTACGCTATACAAAGTATACTAATTAATCCACAACTTAAGAGCCATTATAGAGAAAATTTTGAAAATGGTTTTCAGTCTTTATGTAAAATATCCCCAAAAATGAAAATATCCTTTGTAAACTCAGATGATCATGAGTTGATGGAGGAATATCAATTTTAAAGAAAATATTGTTTATGTTGATGTTGCTTCTTTGTTTAAGATTGACGTTAGATCTTTTACGTGAATTGTGACTACACAATATGTTCGAGTATAAAATTTGTTTTGTATAGGAACAAGATTTATCCACATTTTCGTTACTAGGACTTGGCAATAAGATATTTTCAGTCGACAATTTGCCTATTTACGGCACAGTTTTACAAAACTGTTTCTTCTTAGAAAGTAAGTACGAAAAAATGAAAAGAAAATTAAAAACTTCATGAGTTAAAAATGAAGAAAGAGAATTTGAACATCATTAAAATAATGTCTTGTTGTTATATATATTTTATTGTAAAATACACTTAATTGATATTATTTATGAGATGTATTTGTTGGCAAATATTAATACGGTCACTAACTGTTAAAAATTAATTAGATTAAATAATAATTAATAAAAAATAAATTAAAAAGATCACGGAGAATTTATTATAGTCGTGAAAAGAAATTTTAATAAACTGACGGTAGCACGAAAGAAAAAAATCAGTTTTTCTCCCTTAACTGAAATATTTAAGAAATCAATTTTTATTTAAATAATACAACTTCGTTGCAAACGTTAAGAGTTTTCAATTAATTAAAGTAAATTAATCAGTGCCACTTTATAACTGCGGATTTATTATTCTTGCGTTCCGATATTTAGTATGCATATTCACAGCCAGCTCGTTCATGACAAGATAGTGAAGTCAAAGAAGTGCTAAACTTTTTTCTCGTAAATTAGAAGATGACCTCATGACCCAACACGCGCGTAAAATTCTGTAAAAAAAATGCAACCACACGCCCGAAAGACTTCATTGTGACGTTAACGCGGAGAGCGTCGGAAATTTTTTCACAAAAAAAAATCCACGAGAGCTCTTGTCCCCCCGGGTCTGCCAGCAAAAAGTGGACCTTCGCGTCCACGTACCTGTCTGCCAAATGGTTGAAAACGCGCTCAAGCGTCTACTATAACTCTACCCCCTCTCCCATCGCATCTCCTCTGCCCGCTCCACATCCTCCATTCCCTCACACTTGCTCTCCCCCTTTCCCGCATCTCCCACGACAACCCCGAAGTATACAACGCCTGAATCGCGTATTTCATTCCGCTGCAGCAAACGTCCTGCCATCTCTATCAAGGTTAACGCCCGTGTGACTACTGTAGCACCTGCTGGTCGTTCTATTACTGCTTCAACTGAAGCTTTTGATATTTCAACCACTCCTGTTCAGCTTCACCTGTCCCTAATTACTTCCCTTGCGCAATTTCACGGCTGCCTTCCCTTCCCTGGCCGTCTTCACTTCCCTAGTTTTATTTGTTTCCCTTGCTGTTTTCGCTTCCCTTGTCTTTGCTTCCCTTTTGCCTTGGCTTCTTTTGTCGCCTTGGCTTCCCACATAGCCTTCCCTCTTCTGATTGTCTTTGCTTACCCTTGTTGCCTTCACTTCCCTTGTCTCCTTCAATTCCCTAGTTGACTCCACTTCTCCTGTTCCCTTCACTTCCTTGCGGCTTTCGCTCCCCTTTTCTTGTTTCTCTGGTTGCCTTCGCTTCCCTGACCGCTTTTGCTTTCCTTCTCGTCTTAACTTCCTTCGTCGCCTTTGCTTGTCTTGTCAACGTCGCTTTCGTTGTTTTTAATTTCTCTTGCCACCATCGCTTCCCTCGTTGCCTTTGCTTCCCTACCGTGCTCCTTGCCTACACATTACCAATCGAATGGTAGTTTTTCGTGGTTTCTCCGATCAACACCAGACGAATGCCGGAGCAGTACCCTAACAAACGGGCCACGGGCTGCGCGCGATCTTTGCTTCATCTTCCTTGTCCTATCCTCTCCCCTTACATACACACACACACACACACACACACACACACTTACACTAACATGCACTACACTACTACATATTCCGGGAGACCGGTCGGGAGCTTAGATCTTGTCCCGGCTAGGGCGGTGCCCCGCTGGTGGGAGAGTCCTGGTTAGGGGGAATCTCCGCTAGCCGACGGTAGGTCGGCGCCGGATCTTGTCATTCAGCGGGGGAAGATCGCCGCCATCACAAGAGGCAAAAACATGCACTACACCTACGGGACTAATAACCTAAGTTATTGAAGCGCCCGGAATCACTAACCAACCAACTAACCAAGCAATTGAATGGGCTGGTTTTGCTCTCACTTTTCTTCGCCGCAGTCAACCTGTTCCCAACTCCTCTCACACATCCTCACCTGTCCTGCCGTCTCGCCCGATACCGAAGTTCCGGCAACTGCAGTTTGCAGCTTGCCCCTTCGCAACTGCAGTTTCCGGCACGTCCAACTCCACAATATCTTGTATCTGACTCATCTTTTAGTTCACCCATCCCAATCGGGCTTTGCTTTCTCAACCACCTCTTTACTTTCTGCTCACCGTTATGGTATCAAATTTCCTACTTCCTCTCTTTTATATTACAGCACATCTTCCACTGTCAATAGCCCCCTCTCTTTATCTTTCAATTTACGAACATTCACACGTCTTGTTTACTTGTCTTCTCGCTTTTCTCTCTTTATGAGTTAGTCACTTTCTTTGACTTCCTCTGTATTCATCCTTTCCTTCATTTTTGTCTACAACACTTCTTTTATTCTCGCAGTCACATACGACTCCACGTCCTTGAGTGCTTTCCAGTTGGAAACTGCTTAGGCTTTCCCACATTGAAAAATAAGGCAAATAAAACTCAACAAATTGTCGAAGAACGCTTCTTCTATTCCTAGAATGGAAATTAGGAATTCGTAGAATTCTTAAGTTCCTAGAATATCTGTGCAAAACCTCGGACCTGCAAACGACAATTTTACGTTTTAGAAGTATTCCTGCTATTGGAAAGCGAAGTGTAGATGTATAGATCGGGAGTTACATCAACAATGAAATAACTACGTCTATATTTGTTTTTTACCTCACGCATGAGTAGTTCTGAATATTGACAAATAAAATATTTAAAAAAGGTTAATGTTTTCCACTGAAAAAAAACCTATCTCCACACATTGTAAATGGAAATTATTAGTCTCTTCTATCATAAATTATTTTAACTATTATGGTTTGAAAAATGCATTACATTCATATTTCACTATAAACAACAAATCAGTAATAAAAGTCGTTCCTGTATAAAAATCACCAAATTTGTGACTATCCACAGCATCCGTTGAGCAAGACCGGGCTCTTTTGAAAAATTTAACTTGTTATTTCAGACATTTGTTTGTAACAATGCAAACATCTTTAACATTTTTGACGTCACAATTTCAACCCATCACCTGGTATAGTGGTCACAGTGCTGGCACCATACAGCTACAAAGACGTTCTTGAAAGCTGATGCCCGTTTCTATCAGTGAACTATTCTTCAGTCAGGGGGCTCAGGGTTCAAACTCACCCATAATGCGGCCCTTATTCTTCCATTCTCCCAGCTGTCGTCCGATATTGGAGCCGCATCCGACCCTTTCTTTTCGGAACCCACGCGTCCGACCATCAGGTATGTGGTCGCCTGGCGGTCCGATTCTCCTTTCGCCCTTTGTTAATTACTCTTTAATTGCGTCGGCGCGTAGTTGGCGCTGGCAGCGGTCGCCACTAAATGAATTACGAGAGAGGTTGGTTCTTCGGCGCCGTGGCCGGGAAAAACACTCGCCTCGTCCCGGACGCGACGCACGCCGCCCCGCCGCCGCCGCCGCCGCCGCCGCCGCCGCCGCCGCCGCCGCCGCCGCCGCCGCCGCCGCCGCCGCCGCCGCCGCCGCCGCCGCCGCCGCCACCGCCACCGCCACCGCCACCGCCGCCACCGCCGCCGCCGCCGCCGCCGCCGCCCCGCCCCCGTCACCGCCGCCGCCGCCACCGCCACACTCCCCGCTACCGCCCTGCCACCAACGCCCTCACCGCCGCCGCCGCCGCCGCCACCGTCACACTCCCCGCTACAGCTCTGCCGCCCCCGCTGTCGCCACCGCCGCCCCGCCGCCGCTCCCACCCTTGCCGCCGCCCTCGCCCCCGCTACCGCGGCCGCTGCCCCCACCGCCGCAGGGGCGACAAGGTCCGTGGGCAATTACTGTCCAGAGGGGCCCTCTGGGGACGGCCCCGCCCTTCGTGTTCTCGTCCCTTCTGCCTTGGGTTGGAAGCGACGCCGTTGTTGCAATCACCTTCGGCGCTTTTATCTCCCCTACCATCTCTGGTCTTTTCCTACTGTGCGTTCTGCTTTCTCGCATATTGCACACGTAGAACAGAGAAAGTTATGTAATGCTACAGAGAAAATCACAGTTTTTGGGCGGAAAAGTGGTATTTTAGATATATAATATTGAAAAATTGAATAAATAAATGTTGAATTATTGTTTGTATATGAAGTAAATTACTTTCTTTACTTCGTTACAGGAGTGTAGTCATAATTAACGTTTTGTGAATTCTTGATTCCGAAAAACGTATGTCATACGTCTATCCGTAAATCTGTCAGCCCGTTAGTCCATCTGTTTGCTTGTTTGTTTCTGCACAACGCTAGCGGTTACACCACAAGGAAGATTTCAACAAAATATATAATGAAATACCTCGATCGATCTGTCTGATGTCTCGACTTCTAACATTTAAGACTGATGCTTTAATTTTTTTTAATTCTTTACATGAAGTCTTAAGAATTTTTTTAATCTTTTTCGAAAATGGCTCTACATTTTTGGATCTTTTATCGGAGAGAGGATAACACTCAGAAAAACAATCGCAAGTCCAACTATCATTAAATTTTTAAAACTTGCAAAAGTTCTTCAATCTTTCGGTGTCTTTCTACAACTACAGTATTGAAGATCAACATTTTTTACTAAGTGAAATCTGTTCTTAAAAATTTAATATTGAAATGATCACGTACAATTCCAAATAATAGTAATTTTGCGTAATATTACGCGAAATAAGAGAAATTTTAGAAATCGTATTTTCTCATAAATTGCTTCAATTTTTTAATTACTTGGTTAGAGCAAAGGACGCTTAAAAATGGTGCAGGCCTTACTTTTTGAACGTTCTAAATTTACGATAATTGCGAAAGATAGAAATAACGCGAGAAAGTATGTGATTTTGCAGCGCCATTTGTTGTATATTCTATTTATTTTTGTTTCGATAATGCATAATTAGTTCCGTATACACTTTTTCTTATGGAGTTTTGGCTCACAACAGTATTCTTTCGTTACTACCTTCATGTATTTATACATTTAGGAATAGGTAATTGTGAGTACACCTAACCTTGACAACCGTTGTGAATACTTTTTACGTTCAAAACAGGTTTTTAAAGATGTCGAACGGAAATATATTTTTGATTGGGGCAATGTTGTTTGCGTGCGTGCGTGGGAGAGTTCGTGTGCTATTGAATTGATGGAGTAGAAATTATTGGAGAGAAGGGCAGAGTGGTTGAGAATAACTGGTATAATTAGTTTTTTTGGTAGTTGATTGCTTGAAATAAAACATGGCTCGTGTGTAGCTAATCGAAGAAATGTTTTCCATTGTTTCGAGTTTGTATCGGTGGCCGATGCACTGGTCCAAACAAGGTATGCGTATAACATTAGCGGTCGTTTAAAATTAGCGTATAATATTATTTAATATAGTGTGATGTCTAGACATCGGATGTTTAGGGAAATGCCTATTTTTTTCTAGAGAACTTGTTTAAAGGCTGATAATATATGTCCATGAATCATGACAAATGATGACATTTGACGGAATTTTATGATGCTTATTTTTGCTTATTTTAGCATAAATGCCTATTTTTTGCATCAATACCTTTTTTAGGACTTTTTTGCCTTTTATTTATTATATTTATATACAATGCTAAGATATCGGAAAATCGGCGATGGTCCAACGCGACCATTCATTACGAAACCTTCAATTCACGTCTTGAAATTTAAAATTACGAGAGAATTCCTGAAAGCATACCAACTGATTTTTCTCCATTTCCCTATTTCACAAATACTAGCCATGATCTGAGAACATGGACGATTGACACTACGCCGAGGGAACCGAAATTTTAAGTGAAAATAATATGAATTCCCAGAAGGTTTTAGTGTTGCTAGTGTTGGACTGCTAAAATATAGATATGCCAGTCACATCGTTCAGATATCCTTCAAAATGATTTGGTCTCCCAGTCGTCGCAAATTTGAAATTGTGATCCTTGAAAAGTTACTGGTAAAATGTAAATATTACTAGTTAATGGAAACTATTAAGAATAAAATGTAGAAAAGTTGTAAATATGTAAATCTAGTTTTACATTAAAATATACGAACTGGTTTTGAGCATTTAAGTTTACAAAATAATATAGACAAAAATAACAATTTTTTTCATTTTATTGTGTATGTAACTTATGACAGTGCCTTTTCCCTCCTTATTATTAACTTTTTCAGTGCCTTTTTAGGCGCCTAAAAGACGATATTTTAGTGCCTAAACATCCGATGTCTAGTGGTGACATTATCTATCGATGAGCAGATTTTGGGAGTTTTTAAGGGAATTTGATTGTGTTTCTGGATTCCAGTCCCGTTTAAAAACTAAATTTAGTCTAAGGTACTTTATAATTTGACAATGCTGGGTACATGAATGCTGGGCACATTTATTAATTTTTATAAATAAAAGTATAAAAGTACTTTATCAAGATCAATTTTTCAATGAATTTTGGTTTCCTGTACATGTACAACGTTCGATTTCAACCAATGTGTATCTACATTGCTCCTCTGTCTCTACCATATTCTCTTGCCTTCTATCGTTACAAGTTTATTAATAGCTGCGTCTTCATTATTTTTGCCTGGGCTTAATTTGTAAGTTTGTATGAAGAGTTGTGCGTTCAAAGTGATGCCTAATCAATGCCTAATCGTATAGCAAGTCACAATAGCCAAACTCTAGTCTACAATTATCGCAGTGCCGTCATTTAATATTGCGTAAAGACAGTTTGCAACTGGGACATTAAACTTTCATATAACTTGAGGGAGACCATTGCAGTTGCGCACTCTCCTGAAGCGCCTTCTGACAGGAACTAAAATACGAACTGCTGCCAACGATACTTAAAACATGCGTGGCTGCTAGGCGAGTTCGCGGGACGCAAGCAGGCCGTATATTTATACAAAAGATACCGCTGATGATTGCGCATTTTTAAACGGTTTCTTATAAGTACATATTATGAATATTTGAACATTTAGAATTTTTTTTCCTATTTATCACAAATTCGCCAATTTTTATGTGCGGACGTAGGCCAGCCTAACCCGTAGCTGTACCGGCGACACTAGCGCTTCTTGTAGTAGTCCCTTCGAGCTTTGTCTCCGGTTTTGATGGAGAGTTGCAAGGCCCTAGGCCGATCGGCGCAGCTTATCAGCGGCTCCTGCTCCGCCCCTCTCCGTCGCAAGGTTGAGGGGAGGGGTGGGGTGGCAACCCCTAAGCCCCGCCGGCTGGCCCACACGGAGCTCTTGCGTCGCTTAGAGTCCCTGGATACAGAGAGTAGCGCAATCCGAACGGCCGCCGCCATTTAATATCCTTCCACTCCAAAGCCCCGCCAGGCAGCATTCAGGAGTTAAGGAGAAATGAGAGCAATCGGAGGCGTTATGAGGAATTTCGAGTCTATTATCATTGTTTTTTTTGGTAGATTGGTGGTTCCTAACTTACTCACAATACCGTTTAGTTGAACTGGATATAAAATGGCGGCACCGGTGGCGCAAAGGAATGCGCTACTCTCTGTATCCAGCGACTCTAGCGACGCTGCGCCCGCGACGCCCTCTCGCTGCGGAGCGACGAAGCACGCCCCGCCGCTGTCCACACTCTTTGATAGTGGCGGTCAGTTCAATCTGCTCTGACCGCCGCCACTTGCCACGATATAACAAACACTGCACTTGCGGTACTAATGACCTATGGAAGAGCATTGACTTCCGCGGTCGAAGTCAATAGCTGATTGGCTGTCCAAGTGTCCTAGGAGCAGGTGCCAACGTTTCGACCGCCATTCTGCAATCTTCCTAGTTTTTCGCATTTCACCCTGAGATAGGTCGCAGAATAGCGGCCCAAACGTTGGCACCCAACTAGGACACGGCGTTCCCCGGACAGCCAAGCTGCTAATGAGTTAAGTAGTTGACGCTTCTAGAAATAATATTTGTACTTATTCACTAAGCATCCAACCAATACCTTATTTGACTTTACATCTGACATCACTTCCTTTCTCGCCGACTCCCCGTCCCTGCAACCACTTCTGCCTAAGGCATTACCCCTACTGACCACCGAAATCTTTCTCACCACCGCTCGCCATTTTATTACCAAAATCACCTCCCCTTTTGACCTTATTCCTCCCGACCACCCATCCCCACCACCATCTGCACCATTAGCATTACCATCATCAACGACACAACTACCACCGACTCCATCACCCCGCTTCCACCACCATCAACGCCGACACCATCACCATCATCCCTCCTCCCTCCTCACTTTAAATTAGTCTCTCGGTCGACAGACACCATCACATACTCCCATCACAGCCACCATCCGCTCTCACTGCCGTTGCCCCAATCTCCTATTCGCCGAGCGCTTTCGGCGACGGAACAATCACTTTGGGCCTCCGTACCGCCCGGGTGATCGCGCCACTGATAGCCGGAGACTGGGGCGAGATTAACGAGATCTCCTTTTCGCTTTGCGCGGGTGGCCAGGCGGGCGCGGGAAGGTGGAGGTGGCCGATGCGATCACAGTGGAACGCGGCGCGGCGCGGCGTATGGTGGGAGGGAGTGGCAGTGAGGGGGAGTAGTGGGAAGTGGGAGCGAAGGGAAAGTGGTAGGGCAGAGAGGAAAAATGATGGAGATTAGCATGGCAGGGATTGGTGGGGAAGGGTGGGGAGGGGAGTTGTGGGAAAAGGGAGTGAGGGAGGGGAATGAGGGGACGGGTGGTGGTGGTGAGGGGCTTAGCGGGGAGGGTGAATGTCGGGGAAGGGTGGTGGAGAGGGAGCAAGAGGGGAGGGAGTGATGGGGTTGGGAATTGTGGAATAGCGTGGCGGGGAGTGGGAATGGTGGAGAGGTGCGTGGCAGGAAGTGGGATGGTGCGGAGGACAAATGCTGTGGAGGAGGTTGCGGGGAAGGGATTGTGGTGAGGGGTGTGGAGGGGAGTGAGTGGTGGGCAGGGCGTGGCGAGGGTGGTGGCAAAGGAGCATAGCGAGAAGAGCGAATTTTGGGGAAGTGGCGGGGAGGGGGAGAGAGGACGGACGTAGCGGGGGGTGGGAGTAGTGGAGAGTGGCGTGGTGGGAAATGGGGATCGGGTGGGGAGAGGGTCGTAGCGTGGAGTGCGATGGTGGGGAAGGCGAATGTGAGGGAGGAGGTAGCTGGAGGGGATTGGCGAGGAGGGTGTGGAGGGGAGTGAAGGTAGCAGGGAGGAGAGTGATGGGAAGAGCGACGAATAGTGATGGGGCGGGGCGTGGCATGGGGATGGAATGTTGGGGAGAGGTATGGGGGAACGGAATGGTGGGGAGGGGCGTGGCAGGGAGTGGAAATGGGGGAGGGGCGCGGATGTGACCTGCTGGGGTAGCCCGGGAGAGCAGGGGAAGCGGGGGGAAGCGACGAAGTAGGACTCAAGAGCAGTCAGATAGGAGGAGCGGTGAGAAGAAGGGAGGAAGGAGTAGTGTCGAGATGGTACCAGAAGAGGAGAAGAGGGGTAGAGGAAGTGAAATGAGGCAGGGGAAGTGGAATGCGCAGCGTGTGTGGTGGAGCGAATATGGCGCGCGGGTGTGGCGCAGCAGAACACGCAGAGCCAACGAGCGGGGCATGACGAGTGAGGAGGGAGAGGAAGAGGAGGGTTTTGAAAAGGCTCGGTGGGACGCAAAAGGGGCGAACTGATGCGGGGCGGAACGGGTGGGGGCCGAGAGGGTGGTGACGCGGGTGGTGGCGGAGCGAGAGGGGGCGGAGCGAGCGGGAGTGAAGAGGGCGGAGCGAGTGGGAGGACCAAACGGGGGCGCAGCGAGTGGGAGCGGTATGGGTTAGGGGGAGCAGGTGCGGGAGGAGCGGGCGGGGGCGGAGCGACCGCGGTGGAGCAAATGGGGGCGTAGTGAGCGGGGGCGTCGCGGGTGGGAGAGGAGCGAGAGGAGGCGGAGTGACTGAGGCGGAGCGAGCGGAGTGGAGCAAACGGGGTGGACCGAGCAAGGATGGAGCGTGTTGTGGAGGAGCGGGCTTTGTCCGAGCGGGCGGGGGCGTAGCGGGGTGTGGGCGCGGCGGCGTGCCGGGTCGCGGCGGAGTGTAGCTGAATGGCGTGGAGGCGCGCAGGGCGGGGCCGAGCGCGGTGGGGCGTGACGTGGCGGAGCGTGGGGGAGAGGGGAGCGGGGCGGCTCGGAAAACGAACCATAAGAGCCGAGCATGTGATAAAACGAAATTCAACGCGTCGTTGCTTTTCATGGCTACGAAAGGGCTTGAACTCGCGAAATGTGGAGTGGCGGGTATTAAAATATATAAGGTTTTTACCGACTTCCTTTTTTTGTTCCCGCCATTTTAAAGCACGTCAGATCGATGATGAGAGGCAGTTCCGTGTGGAATGGTAAGTGCCGTCTGTCAAATCTGAGCACTAAGCCTTTTCTAGAGATCGTAAAGAGAGTATGAGATTCGTGAAACAACTTCATCGGGCTGTGCTCTAGTGTTCCGACGGTTGATTCGCAAGTATATCTGTAATTTGATTTTGAGACACCGACTTTATGGACATATAAAAATAAATCCATCATCCATTGTTTCAGTTTTATATGTAAAGTGACACAAATTCCCAACGTAGAAATTTAAAAGAATGAATAAACATAGTTTCTAGACGAGTAGAAAGTACGTGAATTGTTCCACGAAAACAATACTAAACCTTACGTTTATGTGCCGTCATTTATGATAAACATAAACACTGAAACAAAGTACGAACTCAATTGATTTTGACAGTAGCTCCGAAAAATGTAATACCGACACAATGAAAACACCGTCGATAAAACAGAAGGGTAAAAATTTTGTTACATCCATTTTCATATATGCAGAATAAAAATTATATTTTGAAGCACAAAGGTTGGAGAATAGAGACTACACGAGTCATCGCAGATTCATGAGATACATCGCTCAACTACTGTTTTGAAGTTGACATGACCGTTGATGTCCTACTTGCTAAACAAACGCCTAAAATACCAATCAAATTACTATCAAAACATTTGTATAATAATATTCTAAAGTTAGGGAGAATCCAATCGACTGACTTTTATTGCTTCCGTAATAGAGTAGAGTAAATGTATGCTGATGTGACTAATGATGGAAAGCAAACTTTGAACTTCAGTAAAGAAATGTTTAGTTAGTTTTTGCAGTAAATGTTTCAGAGAATTCAACTCCACAATCTTGTAGTGTTTATGAGTAGGTTATCATGTTAATTATTCTTATGAATGGCCATTCAGCAGAATCCCCTAATAAGTTGTCATATCAGTTCATGTGGTAAAGTTTATGTATCTCTGCCAAACAAATTTCAGTAAAAACGAAACATTTCAACAATGTCACACTGTTTTCTGACAAATAATATTTTCAGGTGATTGCTGTTGCGCTGAAGTTTGATTGTATTCACAAAGGTATTTAAACTTGAAATGAATTACATGTTCTAGGGCAACAATTGATTGTTTAAGAACTCTTTGATAATGATTGAAACTTTATTAGATATAATTAACCTTATATATACAGTAGGTGGCCAAATTATTTGGGACAAGACTCAGATTTTTGTGTTTTATAGTTTAGATACATTTTTCAAACTAATCACTGGCTTTTAGTCACATAAGTATTTTTATTCATAAGACGATATCATTGAAATTATAAAAGCATTAAGATGTTTAGGTAAAACTATTTTGGGGGTAAATTAATACTAGTATTTAGTGACGTCATCCTTCGATGCAATTACAGCTTTGATGCGTCGCGACATTCTTACTATGTGGGATTTTGCATTTCGTTGCAGTTCAATGTTGTGATGCTATTCTGCGTTGGGAATTTCAATTTAATGTCTATTGGTGGTGATCACTTGATTAGCGACTGGCCGTTTGGTCAGTTCTCATTATAGGTTCCCATGCAGAGTTTTCACTTGATTTCTCCATATGTTTCAGGTTTGGAGAGTTCCCGTGCTAGGGAAAAACGGTCATATTTTTGTGCCAGGAATGCAGTAATACTTCTGGGTTTGTGGCACGGTGTTGAATAGTGTACAAAAATGTATTCTGAATCACGAGGAAACCTTTCTTCGAACTTCGAGCTGTGACAGTAGCAGAGTTTCTCGTACTCGCGTGTTCTGGTCTTGCCTCAAGGTCCCTTCTACGATGTACAGGTGCCCATAAACCCTTCTCTGAGATCACATACAACACCATGCCACTAATCTCGTGTTTACCCCTCTACATTAGGATGCTTGAATGGAACGGAACCGAGGGCGGCGTCGGACAAATAAACTTGAGCCGACCAAAATAAGAAACGTTCATTGGTCAGAGAATAATACATGTCAAATGTCACAAAGAGTCAATTTTGATGAAATGACTAGAGCTTTAAATATATAAAAAGGTTGTATAACTGGACTCCAGACTGAAACAGTCACATTTCAGTGTTGCCTGGCCCATTGTAGTCGCTTCTTATTCACAGCCTGAGAAAGGCGTGGTTTGTGGATAGGTAGACGACCGATCAGGCTCTCTTCTGCTACCCATCTCTGGATTGTCCTTTTGAAAACTATTACTCCTTTGGCGCTTATCATCGTTGTCAGACCCCCAACACTCTTTTGACGATTTTTGAGGCAGATAACCCTGATTCTACGATCGGTAGAATGGTGATCCTTTTTCTGTTACATTTACTTACACGACCTCCTATCAGAGATTGCATGTGATCAATTTTTATTTTTATTTTGTTAACGACAGTTTTTTAAATACCTGTAATTGTTTCCAAATCTCTCTCTAAATGTGTAGAGTGAAGTAATAGTGTATTATTTCTCTAATTTTCTTTGAAGATGTGTCTGAAGCTTCACCATACTAAAAAATAAAAACTTCGAGGTTGTGACGCTATATTGTAAAATTAAATGAAATCCACTCATAAAATTTAGTAAAAGTAATGCAGTAAGGAACAATACTTACGTTTTGATTATTTTGGAAAAGAAAAACTTGCAAAACCAACTAGAGAAAATATTTGAATGCTCTCACTACGCCAGCATTTTTCAACAAACTCAACCGAATGAGAAAAAATACACTTATTTCTAAAATAATGCAGATATACAGTGTTGTCATCTATTATAAACAATAGTAATGAGAACAATAAAACAATAGAAACAATAATATCGAAACCTAATCCTTTGCTCAAAAAAACATTTAAACTAGGATATATATATAAATATGAGTGCCGTCCCTAATAATTTGACCACCTACTAATTAATTTTGAAATAATCCATGTAAGCGCAATAAAAACAACATACATACACATTTAATGCAATGCTCATTGGTAGTCCATTAAATCTGCATCAATTAACTCCATTCATGCAATTTGAAACTTAGCCTAACAATTAAATAACTTTTCATTTTCAATGTTTCTTGTTACAACTCTGTTTGTTTTTCATCCTTATCTCAATTTAACATTTTATTTGTTTACGTATAATTTATAAATTTCGATGCAAAGAATACTAAATGCATGCACTTCCAGCGGTTAACAAAAATTTATAAAAGGGAAAAAGTGAATCTCATGTATTTTCTTTCATAACATTTTCATCAGTTTTGCTATTACGATCTTGCAAAATTTTCTTGCAAAAGATTAAACACTTAAAAATTCAATGTGTACTCGTAATTCGCTAAATGGCTCCCAATGGTTAGATTGCATCGCAGAGAGGAGCAAAACAGCCGGAGCGAGCAGCTAGCTTCCTTATCGGCGCGGGGCGGCTCGGGGCGGCTCGGGGCGGCGCGCGAGGGCGCTGCAAAAGCATCTGGTGAGCGAGCCGCGCCGCCTTCCGATGCGGCAGCGACCGGCGCCGTGCCGACGCCTACAAAAAGTGACCGCTCGGGGATTCGGTGGCGGACAGCAGGGAAGGCGGGGCGAGCGCGCAGGAGGAGACTGGGCGGGAATAGAGGCAGAGAGGAAGGGATGAGAGGTGCTGGCGTTGGTGGATAGGAAGGCGGGAATTGAAGACGGGAAGGAGAGGCGGTGGCGGGGGCGGAGGCAGAGGTGAAAGCAGAGGCAGTGGTGGATGTAGGATTGCAGGCAGGGGGTGGAGGCAGGGGGCGGTAGCAGAGGGACGGAGAAAGGGGCGGAGGAAGGGGGATGGAGGAAGGGGCGCAGGCAGGGGGACGGAGGAAGAGGCGGAGGCAGGGGGCGGAGGCAGGGAGCGGTGGCAGGGGGCGTAGGCGGGGTGACGGAGGAAGGGGGCGGAGGCATGTGGCGGTGGCAGGGGGCGGGGCAGGAGGCAGAGGCAGGAGGCGGAGGCAGGAGGTGCAGGCATGGGGTGGAGGCACAGGCCGGGATTGGAGAGAGGCGGAGGCATAGGCTGGAGGCAGGGGGACGGAGGAAGGGGGCGGAGGCAGGGGTCGGAGTCAGGTGGCAGAGGCAGGGGGTGGAGGCAGGGGGAGGAGGCAGGGGGTGCAGGCATGGGGAGGAGACACAGGCCGGTATTGGAGGGAGGCGGAGGCAGGGGGGCTGGAGGCGGAGGCCGGGGTGGAGAGGGAGGCAGGGGCTGGAGACGAAGCTGAGTCAAGGCGAAGAGAGGGCTGAAGCGGTGGCGGAGTGGAAGCGGAGGTGGATCGGACCGGAGCGGAGACGAGCAGAGACCGTGCGGTGGTAGAACATGGGCGGGGGCATGGAGGTGGTGGCTGATGCGTGCGCTGTTGTGCGGGGGAGGCGGATGCAGGGGTGGGTACGGGCGCGGAGGCGGGAGCAAGACAGCCGGTGGGGGCGTGGTACATCGCGGGGAGGAAGGCCGTGGTGGGAGTGCGGGGGCGGTGGACGTCGGGCGTCGGCCACGAGGCCGGTCACGCAAAACCCGAGAGACCGCGCTCCCGCCGGCCTACGCGCCCCCTACCCCCACCCACTCTCCAGCGCCCGACACCGCCCCACGTGGCCACCAGACAGCGCACGAGTCGTCCCTCTCTGCACTCACGCTACCCGACTTTCTTTAACATTTCTCTGCTTGTGGACACATCTATCGTTTTGTTACTACACCATTTTACGTAAGCTGTTTATTGAGAAGTGACCTACTAGAACGCCACAGGGAACGACAACGTTTACTTTCTGGACAACACGCAAACATCACCCTCCAATTTGAATTTACGATGAATCGGCCTTTCTGTGAACGGTCATGTGCCTTCTCTTTCTGATGAATTCATCGTTTTTCTGACGGCGGAGTACGAAAGAATCTTGATCACCAATCTTGATCGTCATAAATAACTGATAGAAATTCAAGAAATTAAACCTAATAATTGTTTTGTTCACTAATTTAAACGGAGTTCACTAATTCGATCCACAGGGCGCAAAGAAACGAATTTGTAAATGTGAGTACGCTATTGCTTTACCAAATTTCGACACTCTCTTTTAGTTTATCATTACACGTCTAACCCGAGTTTTGTGTTTTGCTATTCAATTTTTAATGGTATTTTTCGTGGATTTCTGTATCCAAACTCTACCGACGGTGAAGGTTTTAACGAGTAAATAATAATGGAATCAATGATTATCGTGAGTAGATTGGCCATGAAATGAACAAAAATTCGGAAGAAATGGAATAACTCCACGGAATGTTGCTTCTTCTCCTGTTTTTCCACAACAAATTCCACACGAAATGACCTGCTTTGGTCTATTAACATTAAATCCTAAAATTATTTTAATGTTGTAAAATAAAAGAGAAGAGTATACAACAATGAAATAAAAGTGAAATTAGTTAATAAGCGCATACAAATTCTTGTGTCTTAAAATTAATTTGGGATTTAAAGTTAATAGTCAAAATCCAAAACACAGTATGAAGAATTCGAGAAGTCTTCGGTGCATAGACGTGTGCTCGTCGCTACACAACAAGCTCTCCAATATCGCCCTAAAATGTGAGCATCTTTCGCCGGAGCCATCTTGCTCGGGGGAATCCATCTTCCGCCCGAGCACCACCTGGCGGCTGGCCCCTACGTGGCCCTTGTTCCAGCCCCTGCCCCGCACGTGGTGGGCGCGTCAGCCACCACCACCGCCGCCGCCGCCACCGCAGGCAGGCTGGCAGGGCGCGTCGCGCGGCTGATTTACGAGGTCACGGGGCGCGCGAGGCGTCTTGATTACTCGGAGCCAACGCCGGCGCGGGCGGCAACACGGCCAAAGCCACACAGTGGGTCAAAGGGTATTTCACGCTGGATTATTTAGGGTAACAGTGCCAGTGTATTTCGATTCAAACAGAACAGCACCGGGAGTGAAGGCTCAGTGCATCAACTGATGTCACTGCAGTGCCTCTGACCGGGAAGTCCTAGGTTGCTGTCCTGACGATAGTAAGATTTTCGTCTCTAGCTTTTCAACTAGGTCGGATTCAGTCACTGTCTGGAGGAGATTTCTAGTGGCCGACTGCTCTGAATGGTAGATTTCCGTGGTCTCTCCGATCAACACCAGGTGAATGTCGGAGCAGTTCCCAAACAAATGGGGCACGGACCGCGCGCGATCATTCCTTCCTCTTCCTTGTCCTATCCTCTCCCCTTACACACACACTTACACTAACATGCACTACACTACCACACATGCCGGGACCTGGTTGGGGAATTAGAACTTGTCCCGGTTGGGCGGTGCCCCGCTGGTGGGAGATAGCTGGTTGGTGAAAACTCTGCTAGTCGACGGTGGGTCGGCGCCGGATCTCGCCATCCAGTGGGGGAAGATCACCGCCACCTCCCGATGAAAAAACATGCACTACACTTATGGGAATAAATATCTCCGTAGTTGACGCGCCCGGAATCAATAACACATCAATCAGTCATAAACAGAATAGCACTTCAAGATCACGAGCTGCAAGGAGAGAGGGACATTGTCATCAAATTGGGAGTTTCAATTCCAAAAACGTAAATCGTAACAATGTTTTTGGTTGGATGACATGCCCCCCTCTTCATCCAGCTCATGATTTTCAAGTGCCACTCTCTTTAAATTAGATTACAGGGATCAGTGTTTCAGTAGTGGAATCTTCGAGCACAACATTTGAAAAATGAGGAGTGACTACCACTTTGGTGAAGATAGAACGAAAATAAAGTACATATTTTATCGTATTTTATATTTGAATATTAAGCTGAAAACATCTTATTGGTATTGCAATATTTATAATGAACCGCTCCTTTCGTGGAAATTTTTGGAATTCAGTCACCCTCAAACACTTTCTGACGATTGAATATCGATTGTCTATTACTGATTGGTAGACCAGTATCTCAATTTTCAACCTACCACTATTAGAACAAAATACGGTCTTGAAAATTAATAAATAAATAAAATATAGCACACATTGAAAATTGGCAATTGTTAGGCAAGATATCTTTTAAGAAAGATGTTCGCCAATCGCCTATTGAGTTTCACTTCACAGTACTAAATTAGTACTTTTCGCGTAATTTTGCGTGAAAGTACTGGCGAGAAAGTATGTGCTCTTTTGACACTATTAGCTACAATTCGAGATTGGTGAACGTGACCCTTAGGTCGAGTTTAATAATCAATTGGTCATTACAATAAGTGTTAGGTGACGAGTATTCACCTTGTAATATTTCCAATGATCTTTTGTTGAAATTTTATAATTTGTAGGTGATGTACTAAAACATTAATAGAATTAATAGGGGCTAAAGATTTGTATTAATATTTCTTATACTACGATACTAATTATTGCGTTAATAGTGGTCCATTTATTACACTTATGTCGCAATAAATCTTATTGTAACACTGACCTCGCTTTATGAAGTTTGACTTCATATAGTCAAGGGTCATAAAATAAACTTGTACACTGGCTACAAGTGTAGAACAATAACAGCACGGCTTGGAATGAGTCGTTCAGTGATATGTGTGTTAATCAATATTTATTCCAATACGATTTGAATGACGAATATTCACTAACATGTCAGTGGCAGTCATACGCAGAGGAGGCGGTGGAAGAAAAAGGGCGTTGCCAACTTTCGTGCCTGCGAATTCCTCTTCCTGCATCACGTTCACTGCCAGAGCCTTCCTGCCTGATGCTACAAGGCGCATGGAACGACCGAAAGTCACGTAAGGGCAATGCGTCCTGAACTTTCCAAACCTCGAAGCACTTAAGATCTCGTAATAATCCACGAGGTGAATGGCAGCTCGCCTTCTACTCACGAAGCGATGGGCTGACTTTAGAGCCAAGAATTACAAAAAACTACGCAAAAAGATGAGAAAAGCCAGACACCATAAATCGAAATGAATGTACATTGAAAGAAAAAGAAATCCGTTACAGCCGTAAATCTATCGTGAGCAATTGAGGGTCGTGGAACCTACCGGTTGAAATTATACAAACTAAAACTCGTAACAATTAAGATTTTCAAGAAAGGTAAATAGAAATTGTTAGTACAACTTAAAAAATAGCTAAAAAATTTAGAAACTTAACCTGACATCAAACTTATGAAAAGTTGCAATTACTTTAATTATAAAAAATATAGTAATTTTAATAAATAAAATTTTGCTTTAATGTTTCATTATCATCACAAAACTTAAAAAAAAAGCAGACAGAAAGTTTTCGTTATCTAATAGAAGCAAATATTTTAATAGTTTGTAAACAACGGTTTAACTTAAGAGTAAAGTTTGTGATCGTGCGCTAAAAAAACGGCAAATTTTCAGCAAAAAAGTATTGTCTGGCTCTGGACACAAAAACATGTTTCCATACATAGTAAACTTCCGTATGATCAGTTTAAAATTCAACCCATTACAGGCAGAGCGAATTGCACTGGCAACCATGTTTGAGCGGGTGTGATAGGGGCTGGCGGTTTCAAGCAGGTAAATTGTCGGTAAGTACGCATAATCCCCTCTCTCACTAACGCCACCCTGAGGAGTAGAACAGGTTACCACAGCGAGCAACGCGTTGTGGCCACAAGTTCCAAGAGAAAGGCACGCGGCTGTTGTTTGGCATCGAAAGGAAATTGTATTGACAAGAACAGAGATTCTTCGTAAATTGTTTAAAAATGTAATATGCTCGCCAGGCAAAACATACATTCAGTTAGATTTAATAACAAACTTTTCTTGTGTTAGTTTCACAACAAATACATTCTTCAGAAATTTAGTTTTATAGTTGCTGTTTTAAATAAGTATTAATATATTTTTAATTCCAGATTCGCAGAACAAAAGTTTTTTATTATTATTATTATTATTATTATTATTATTATTATTATTATTATTATTATTATTATTATTATTATATTATTATTATTATTATTATTATTATTATTATTATTGAAATAATGACACTTTTAAAATAAAGATTGTTTTCAAAGTGCGGGCTTAGTTTGTGAGTGCATAATAAGTTGTTAAATTGTCAATAAAAGAGAGTCACTAGTTCACAACATCACAGCCTAGTTTTTCGTCTCATTATCTACACCTTAACGATAAAGGTTTCGAAAATTCCCTGCAAACAAAAATAAGAAAGCTAGTTTAGTAATCGGTAAATACGATATGAAAATTATTTGAAAAAAATTTGTGTCTGAAACAACTCAACCTCACAAGATAATGTCCAAAATGCTCTCTATTTCCTAATAAAGAAATAAAGTCGCTTGAGAACAAGTACTGCAATCGGATGTAAAGTTTCTTCGTCAATCATGTGTATCGCTTTCTCGAAGTTTCTATGGATCTCTTTGAGATTAGCAGACTTGTTTGCATTGACTTTACTTTTGAAGCATCTCCAAAGATCAAAAACTGGTGGTGACAAAGTAGGCGACCGAAAGAGCCACAAACATCACAAAATTACTCTGTTCCTGAAATTGCATTGTCGACTTTCCAATCTGTGATGTCGCTCCATCCTGTTGAAACCAACAAATTCTCTCATTCTGTTCAAGAGGGACACGCATTTTTTCTAAATTATTGTTATTTTAAGTTACGTAAACTGCATAGGTCTTGAGCGACTAGAACAGTAATACAATTACAATACTGAGAAAATATTGATACTTTTACAGAATTGTAACACTTTTTCTTGGAAACTTGGCGATGATAAGATTTCATTCAAATTTTCATTTCCTAGACACTTTTTTCTGTCTTTGCTATGTACGGGGCATTCCAGAAGGATGAGCTTTATTGATAGACTTCTATTGCAGATGCTACAAGAAGAGTGTGGAACTTTTTCAATTAAAAAATTATGAGATAATTTAAAATGGTTTGATCGAATTCTTGACTAAGCTACTTGATCATGATGATTAATAGAGGAGTTTGTGACAATTCCAAAGAAATTAGTTATATTTTTATGAATATTGCTTGGTTTTTCGTTTAGCCATGATTCGTGCCATTGTATATTTAATTTATTTTTAATGTATTTCCAAATATCATGAACTCTGTTAGTTTCGGATAGATGGTTTTGGTGCGCATTTGTAGTAGCTCTTTTAGCTTCGAGATCAGCGATATCATTACAAACATTACATACAAATTTTTTCAATTGAATCTGATATATATATATATATATATATATATATATATATATATATATATATATATATAATTCAATGATCTCTTTAGTGTTTCCTGTGGCCTCTCAGTAGCCCAGATTCTACTATCTTGCTAGTTAATAAATTCATCCCGATGAAATTGAGTCTAATTACTAAAAAAAACTCTTTTTCAAGTGCCTTAAGACCTTCGCTAACAAATCGCCGTAGTTAATTATAAAAGTAACTCATGCGAGCAGCCCGATCAAGAACCTTAAGCACCTGAGATGTCTGCTTTTTTAATGCGCATTTTCAATTTTTCCGCGACAGAGTGCGCACTTCCGTGGGAAAGATTACATTGCTGCGGAAGCTTCCTAAATGATGATTTCGGGGAAGTTGAAAGAACAACCCGAACTTCCTCTAGTTTTCGCGGCGTGAGCAAATTATTTCGGCGACAGAATGACCAATTAAACACACCTCCTATCTCGCGATAGTACTTCACTCACCTAAATATGGTACTCTTGTTCGAAATAGTCTTATATGAAAATGTTTCTCTCAAAGCTGCCTGTCACTCTTTGATAGATTGCGTTCGGATATAGGTACTTCTCCACCATAAATAAGCATTGCTCTATGGTGAGGCGCATTCTAAGTTGATTTCAAAACAATTATTGAATACGCAGTTTGTTTTGTATTGAGCAGGTATGTTGCAGACCTCTGGAAAGGGGCGGCGGAAAGCAAGTGGGTGGTGAGTGGGGCTGTCTCAGAAATGCAGTCAAAGGAGCTGTCCGAGAAGCAGTATTCCAGTTCTTTCACTTTTCTCTCAGTGCCTCGAAAAGCAGGATTGCGTTATAAAGAGATCATACTATACTTCCTCTCACACGTTCTGTAGTCAGAATCCATGGTTTGCAGGACTTTAAAAACCAAAAAAATCGATTGTCGGCAAGATGTTACTTTGTCCGTCCAGCTTAAAGTCGTGACCGTGTATGGACAAATTCAGGACCTAAACCGTTCAGCAGATTTTCTCCACAAATGATGTTCCTGAATTAATTTAAAGGAACTCAGAACCCTGCGAGTTTGAAACGGATATTTTCATTTTTGGTGGTACCTTTATATAAAGTTGCAACAACATTTTCTCAAACATGACTACACATTTTTTGATTAAATGTTGTCCTCGAATATCATAAAGAACGATTAAGCGAATGGCGTAGGTCTCATTTTAGTTGGATTCCGCTTCTTTCGATAATTGCAAAACATCAATTTTTTCGGGGTCTACTTTCTACTACAATATTAAGGATAGAGATTTATTACTCAATGAGATCTTTCCTTAAACAATGGTCCTGAAATAAGGTTGGGCACAATTTTTCAAAAAAAATGAGTAGTTTTCTCGTAATATTGGATGAAATGTTGACTATTTTAAGCAAGTATTTTCTGAAAAAGGGTTCAAATATGTTTTTTAAATTTTCTTCTTGTAACATTTAAAAGAAATACTAGTAGAACTACTAGTAGAACACATAAAAAAGATGCTAGTCCTGCAGACACTGTATTTTGTCAATTGCAAAAATGTTACATTTGAAAACTATTAAAAAATAGAGATTTTTGTCTTAAACCAAATCCATTCTAAAAACATAGGTTCTCTAACAAAGTTCATGGACAATATTTTTGGAAAACATACGAGTATCTTTCGCGTGCTTTATAGAAAGAAGATTTTCTCAAATCGATTCCGAGATTTCCATGGAAATACACGCTTTGAGATCCCCTGATACCAGAAAAATGTATTTCTTTTAAATGTCCGTTCGTCCGTCTGTCTATCCGTCCGTCTGTGAACAACACTAGTGCCTAAATCATGCGTTGGATTTTCCCCAAACTGAAGAAACCCTGTTCATCTGGCTCAAGTCGAAGCTTTGGGATTTTGGGGATATTTACATGAAACTCCTAGGGCATTTTCGAAATTTTCTCAAAAACGGCATCAAATTCTTTTTTAATTTTTTTAAATATAGTAAAATACACTTATAAAGGAGGCATAGGTCCAATTTCGGCGTTTTCCTACAACTACAAAATTAAAGATAGATCTTTCGAGTAAAAATTTTTCTCCCTAGTTAGTTCTTTAATTAAACTCGTGTACATTTTCATGAAAGTTTACTAGTTTCTGCGCAATATCGCATGAAAAATGTGCAATATTAAAAAACAACAAAAACAAGATTTTCTTTTAAAAGAACTTCAATTTTTTCTGTAAAGTTTACGTAGAGATAGTGTTAAATGTACCCTGTAAGATTACATAAATGCCATATTTTTTTATTTTCATCTATATTTCTCTATTCTTTTTCATCAAAATTAGAAAAATATAAATTTTGCCTTGTTTCTCATATAGTTAATATTTACATTAGCAGCGATTTCTTCACATTATTATACTTATGAGTATATATACTTTAAATAATGTTGTATAACGTTTCTGGAAAACTCAACAGTTTTTAGTGATAATGAGGTCAAATTTCCTCATTTCGAAAATCGCTTAAACGCCATTTTCTAAAAAAACGGGTCCAATTGTTTTCTTCTATCTCTCCCAAAGGATAACTCTATTTGTACTTTTTCAAAGAATTTGACGCAAAGTTTATTTTGAGGGTTTATTTTGTTTTAAAAAAATACACAAATATATTTTTTTGAAATATCTCTCATGCCGTTAATTAGGACTTTTTCATCAATATATAAACACTATTGCATTTGCGAGTTAAAGTACTTCAAATGACTCTAAATGAAGTTTCTTTAAAAACTCAAGAATTTTCGATGAAAAATAGCTTCAAATTTCGCATTTACAGAAACGCTTCATCGCCATTTTATTACAAATGACTCCAGATTTTTCAACGAAAATTTCTATTTTGGACGTGGTTTTACACTTCTGTAATATTCTTAAAGTAATATTTCTGTTCTGCTATTAGGAAACCGAAAGGTTTAGAAAATGTCAAAAACATAGTTTGGGCGGCGATAGATGGCAGCTGGCAGAGGATGAGGCAAGACTGTAAAGCCAGTCCACATCAAGGAAATAAGAAAATACTACGAGAAAGTTTGTGCCATTCTGTAGCACCACTACCTTTAACTATGGGGAAGCGCGATATGTATGTTCATACGACATAGGCAATTCATGCAACATAGGCAATTCCAGTACAAATATACCAGAAAAGATGACTCAGGATAATTATTTAATTAAAGGTACATTTTTATATGAATATTGTATAGACGCTGCACAATAAATATTCTCGAACAGCTGGAACAAGAAACGTTTTAATTTTCTACTGAAAATATACTTCCTGCAACTCATACGTGATTTGCGAGTTGCATACCTACGTTCTTTTCTTGATAAGTAATTGAAATAATGGCATCTCAATTTCTCTTCAATTAATGAAAAAAAAATCTTCGTTATTCCGAACACAGCTATTCAATGTGATTCAGATTTTGTACACAATCCGTGCAATAGGTACTGTACATTAAAGTAAGTTTGCAATACAACTGTGTACAGTTTGCATTACAACGGTTTTTGAATCTCAGTCGAAGCCACTTGTTCCTTCGCTGCAATTTTCGTGAGTAGTTAGAAATGACAAATTACGGAATGGCGTAAGGCAGAAAAATGTATTAACCTTTAAACGCAAAGTATTATTACAATCTAATAATAGATTTTGAATTCAATTTTTGATGGCATTTTCATGAGTTTTAAATTCCATTTTTCATTTTCTCTCTATAAGAAAGAATGTCAATTTTTCTCAGTGAAATTTAATTGATTAGAACTACGTTTCAAACAACACACAATCTACGAATGTACTACATTTATATGTGATAAACTTCGTTCTTTTTTTCGTGATTCGCCTTATTTTGTTTGAATTACACTCTTTAAATAATACATTTGTTTTTTTTTGTTTTTAAAGCATTCTCCTCTCTCTGTTGCATAGACCTTCTTTTCCTTTTTCACCTGGTGCTCTAAAACAGGAATACCAAAAGTGAAAAGGCGGAATAAAAAATTAGTTACACTCCCCAAAAATGTTACTGTATATTATATTATCACTAAATTCCTACCTTTCGCTAAATTAACGTCAACAATTTGGTTTTCATCAACGAATGGCCTGTGGTCATATTTGCAGCTTGTTCAATAAATATCTTGTATTTACTGTAGAGTTCCAATCACGATGGATCATTAATTGAAGCTCTGACAACTCTCACTGATAAAAGTTCCGATAACTGTAATATTAATCATTTCTGGTTCCGATAACTGTAATATTAATCATTCATTCAAATTGTAAACACTTTTATATCTTCTCTACGTAAGAAGAATTTATTATTGAATATTTGTGTTTTGTTACACCTGTATTATTGTTCATAAAATCTTCCAACACTTCGATTTAAGTAATTACTTTCCATTGTTGAAGTTAAACCAACACATCGCATTACAATTCCTCCTCCGCCTCCCCAGGCCAGGCGGAGTGCGCGCCAAATCCACAGCGGAGAACTGCGATTTCATTAGCGGCCACCAGGGGCGCTGGAGCAGTCCCGCGTGGGGGCTCGGAAGGCGGCGCGTACGCAGTCGCAGTTGGCAGTCGCACACGTCGCCGGGCCGCGCGCAGGCAAATGACGTCATCAAATATGAAGGCGACGTCCGCGATCGAGGCGTAATTGGATTTTACTAATGCAGCAGAGGTCCTCGTGCGAAAAACGGCGCCGCGTCTGCGAGGTGACGGCGACGAGAAGGCCGGCCAGCGCCAAGGGCCTGCTTGACAGGGAGTGGGGGTGGACGCTGTGGGAGACGCGAAGGGGACGAGAAGGGGGGGCGAGAGGTAACTTGAATGGGTGTTCTGTGGCAGTGACTTAGTTTGGGGAAAGGAAATGTATTATTTACTCACAAGAATTAGGTTTGTGTGTACGTTTAGTGCAGCAAAATCCACCAATATCTTACTTTCCCTCTCGAATTCAATATTTTCAATAAAATAAACATTATTTGAAATATCTATGAACGAATAATCTGATCTAGAAAGTATTGTCTTCAAATAGACTATAAAAGCGGTTTGAAATTTTAAAAGTTAAACCCGCCATTACTCGCAAATATTTGTTATATTTTATCTAACAACTGTTTAATTGTATTTATTGTTGTATTATGAATCAAATTTCTATATTAATATTCAGAGATATTTGTTAAGTTTTATAACTTGTATAGAAGTAATAATGCATAAATATGGCATGCAGGCTCATAATTTTTGTTAATAATAAGCACACGAATCAAAAGCCCAGTCATGAAGTGACGTATTATATAAAGCAAATTTATTTACAAAATGCAATACATTTAAAGGAATAAACAATATAATTTCACCACATTGAAACACGTAGGAACATTTATGCACTAAAATGAGTTTCCCAGAAGTACATTCGGTGCGAGCTATGTTGTGTGTTCTTTACAAAGGGAATTGGAGCAATAATACAAAAATACAACCTAATTGTCTCTTCGGGCAATAAGCGAATCTTCTTTTCTCCCTTGGTTGCACCCTGACATAACTTTTTACTCCAAACAAAACGAACAGAAACTACAATAAAGTGATGGCAGCACGATATTCTTGCTAAATCTATGAATCTTACCTTTGATATAAAATATAAAAATTTATACCTTTTAATTTTCCACTTACCTTACTTTTACCTCATTTATACCTTAATTTTAACCTTATAAATATTGGTATGTCTTTGGTATAAAAAAACACGATCAAGTTGAGACAGTAAGCCTTTCTGATCTTCACGCAAGCACTCAAGAGACAAAACAGAGTAAATAACTGGGAGGAGAGTGGAGGCGATAATCGTATCAAAATATTATGCATTCGCTCGTGCGTGAGAAAATATCTAACACGACGCGCCACAATCATAAGCGCCTTCACATATTTTTCCCTTTGAATAACTAATAAGAACGATAAACGAATGCAGAGATGAATCGTGCGGCAAGGCATTCCTCCAGCGTTATCTCCGTGTGTTAAAAAATGTCAATACTATTGAAATAAATACAGAATTGCTATTTTTGTCTAACAGCGAGAGTAACGGAGAATAAAAAATTTAATTTAAACATCTATGACCTAAATAACACTGGCTGGATTGTATACATTCGGATGTAATGTAGATACTTATTGAAGCCAATTGGTGTAACCAAGATGTCAGATGTCAGATTAGGTCTTCATTATCATAAAAAATAGTATATCACTACAAACACCTGATCCATACACAGTCAACACACAAAGCTATTATGGTTGAGTAAATGCAGTTTTAAAATATGTTTTCTGACGTAATATATAATATAAACATCAATTATAAACATTCCAAATATAAACATTACCGCATGTCTGCCCATTGAAAAGTCTGGCAACTTTGTGGAAATGTGTCAGATGGAATTAGGCAAATTAAGAAAAACAATATGGACTAGTCTTGAAATTTTCTTGAAGTATTTTATTTTGTAGTTTTTATTAAGCATTCAAATCTTCAAAAGTTTCATAAAAATGCAAGTAAAATTATTTTTGAGGTATAGAGGTGTAGTTTACCTTGTTTTTCTACCTGCCAAAAAAATAGGAGAATATTGTAAATATCTTTTTCAAAAGATTGCTGTTGATTTGAAATGCTTTGAGACCTGTAGCATCGCGACACGTTTGTTCTTACATGCACACTTTCATCTATTAAAACCTCATTTGTAGGTCTAAAATATTCACACTTACATTATTGTGGATTAATATTCACTTTTTGCACCACATGTACTACTTGGCTAATGTGACGAAAACAAAATATAATCAGTCACTGGTACCAAACAGCACAAATATAAACACGTCATACAACAGGTTTTGCTAGATCACGCTCTCCAAAGTTATTGGAATTCGCAAAACCACTGCATTTTCAATTCCTTCCAAGCACCCGAGTTGTCGGTGTATGAATTACCCAATTATAATATTGGAAGGCGTGCAGATAACAATGACTAATATATCAAAATCTCATTTTCACTAACAGCGTCAGATATTGACTTTTAAAAATACTTTTTCATTGATCCGCGAGATTTGTTTTGTAATTCTCCAATAAAAGGCAGAAAGAGGTGGCGAAAAAACACCCTGAAAGATACAGAAGAGCGATCTAAAAAAAGGGAAAGCACACAGGCAAGTACAACGGCAAGAGAGAAAGCTAGATAGAAAAGAAGGCAATGTTGATAAATGAAATCCATCCTCCTATTAAAATCGTGCTCCCTTAAACGCCGTAAAAGCATTTTCACTTAATGGCATCTGGCATGGGCGGGCGCTCTCGCGAGGGAGGTTGGGAGAGGGAGGGGGAGGGAGAGAAAGAGGGAGGGAGTGATGCGATGGAGGTTAAGATCAGCGCAGTTAAGCTTTTGTAGGATGAAGGGCGCGAACGTGGCAGAAAGCGTGAAGGGCAGGCCGTAATTTTGTGTGAAATATTGTCAATTGTCAATTTCGTTTAAACATTTTTTCTCAAACAAGGCTACATTGATTTTCATGAAATGTTGTTGTTGGATACTCTAAAGGCCGTCTAAGAAAATGGCGGAAGTCTGATGTTGGTTCAGTACCCTGATTTTTCGAAAACTAAATAAATTCCAAATTTCTTCTGCGTCATCCTACAACTACAATTATGAAAACACAATTTTGTTCTTAACGAAATGTATTCATCAAAAACAAATCTTCAAGCAAGGTCATGTTCAGTTTCTCAAAAACATGGCATCAGCCGTGGGCGAGTAGTCGTGTCGAGGGAGGGAGAGAAAATGAATGAGGGAGAGGAGCGAAGAAGGTCAAGATCAGCACAGTTGAGCTTTTGAAGGGCGAGCACGTGGCAGAAAGCGCGAAGGGCACCCCGCAAAAGCAGGGCGCCTAACGAAAAAACATAAATACGTTTGCAGAAGTTTGTGGCTTGCAGTGACCGCAACTCACAACTTCAGAGTCCCTCTCTCTCCGTCTCTTTCTCTTTCCCTATTCTCTTTCTGTCTCCTTTGCGCCATTATCCGTGTGTTAAACTCTTGCAGCATATCCAAAATCACTCCAATACTATTTTTCTAACGATACTGGTGTTTTAATTAAAACAAGCAGTTCCTCTTCAAATTTCAAGCATTCATATTTATTTATACTTGAACATATTTGTGATTTAATTTACCTATATTGTAGTTTGCGTGACGTTTGAGCTACACCATATAGCCATTTCCAGACATCTCGTTTCAAAAATGTACATTTTTAAAATGGATTATATGCAGTTATAAATTATTACGGTTGAATAATTTTTACTCCATATTTAATATATATATATATATATATATATATATATATATATATATATATATATATATATATATATATATATATATATATATATTGAAACGCACTCCGTTTCTGTTAAATTATTTCTGCAACCGGTTTCCGAATTTATATCATTTTTGGGCGCCAGGAAAGGGTTGCGATTTTAAATTTCCCGCAAACACATCTAAAGGGAAATAATTATCCTACTAGCTCTGCCGGTTGGGTTCTTACGAAAATAATCGTCGCTGGTACTTACTTTCTTCCTAGCAAACGATCATTTGATCCGCTCTCTATACCGAAGAAACGAGGAATCTGAAATTTGTTTCTGGAAAGAAATTATTAAACTATGGATTGCACAAGATGCTAAAGAAATGATAATCAGCTTTTCTTTTTCAAAATGAGAACGTTGTAAGTTTATTCATCGATTAATTCTTTGTAACGTAAAATGTCACCTTGGTCATGACCGGTAGTAAAAATTGTAAATAGCGCTATTATTCTTACTATTTATATATCCATGCGCTCTTGGACGATGAGGCCAGGAAGAATACACTGCTCAGACCAATCTTCTCTCTCGTATCTTGTTCTCGGTCCGCTGCCGGGTCAATGTCCTCCTCAACTTATTGTTTCACTTACGACTCCCAGTGCCATAATTATTCAAAGTTCCAAATAGAATTACGCACACAAAATATAAGTCCTCACTGCTAAATTATTTCCCGCAAAATTCCACCAAGTTTCACATCTATCATTCACAATGACCTCTACGATGTGCACGGTACGCGGTCTACAGCTCCTCCCCCAAATATTACAAAAAGTTCAACCCTCCATAACTTTCATACCTTCTTGTCTCTTGTTTTACCAAAACAATCTCCAGTTTCCTTCTACGTCACACCCCATTACTAGTTTACCACCAATCCTACATGCCCTTATATCACAATCTTGTGTCCGTTACTTGCCGCGCTATGTTTATTTACTTCCGCTTCCCTGGTTGCTAAGGAACGCCCTGCCTGCATGCCTATGCCCTCAACATTTACACTTTTTACGATGAATTTAATAAATGTTTGTCCCCAATTCCCATCAAAATATTGTGTGACAGTCTGGTATGTCACTATATATATATATATATATATATATATATATATATATATATATATTGTATAATATTGTAAATAGTTTAGACAAGTTATAATTGCATTCCAACTCAATTTTTAAGAAAAGTAAGCTTCTGTCCACTTATATATATGTATATTACAATGTAATAAAAATGATACAAACTTCTAATAATTTATAACTCCATTATAATCCATTTGTAAAACGTGCATTTTTTAAACCAGATGTCTGGAGATGGTTATAAAGTGTTGCAGAAACGTCACTCAAACTACAATGTAGATAAACTAAATCACAAATATGTTCAAGTATAAATAAATCTGAATGCTTGAAATTTGAAGAGGAACTAATTGTTTTCATTAATAGTCTATAGACATTCATAAAAAGAAGAAAGAAACAAGTTACTGTTGTTTTTTCTGTACCTCCTTATTTATAACCGAAATTCAATTTTTTCTGCTTTTCTCATTCCGAAAAGTGTGATTTCTAGCATCACACTCATCATCATGTAGTCTTTCAAAGTCAACACTTCCTTTCATTTTTCTTCATGTGGACTTGTTTATATTTGTCTTCTCTGACAAACTATTCCCATATCTTTCTTCCCTTCCTTCCTTTCAATTATTACTCTATAGCATTTGTTGCTTTAATATGTCCCTTAGAGTGTGCCTACCACCCATCTTCTCCCTTCTCCATCGCCTACCTGCACGTTTTTCTAGTTCCCTTCGAGATACCCTCCGCGTTTCCCACATCCATCTTGGAACTGCACCCTCGTATACTCGCCTTCGTCTTCTCGTAGCACGTAATGAAATATTCTTTTACAATCTCTTCTTCGTCTTTATACTGACGCTCCCGCTTTCCCATCAAAACCGCCCGTAACAAGCTTACCAACGGGGAAGGGTCAACGACTGACGCCAGCATCTCGTTCTTTCTCGTTTCATTTGTTTAGATAAGAAGCAAGTGTTCTATCGTTTATAACTTCTATGACTGTAACCTTTCCTAATCCTCAAGTGATTATAGCCGTTACTAATCCTTTGTCTTAGCACAACGCTTATCTTATAATTAAAAAACGAATTCGAAATCATCGTCACGAGTGCTATGTCCAAAAAACACACAAGGTTTAATCAGTTACCTAATGTATATTGTTCTCTTGTAATACCAGAGTTACAAACTCGTACCAGAAACTTTGTTTCAAAGAATCCAATCCAAATATGTCCCAATAACCAAAGCACTGACGATGTCACCACGAAAACCACCAGTTCTTAACTCAAGTCACAAAAGTACATATAGAATAACGAAAAGCGGGTGCTGTCGTTGTAGCAGAATTGCAGTATCATCTATAAACACTTGTGCCTCTGGGATGGCTCGTGGGCAGCGTACTAGCTTCCCGTGCTGTGATCCCAGGTTCGATTTCCGGTCGAGGAAAAAATAGAGTTGCAACATTCCTTTAAAATCGTCCAAGTTTCTGTAGCTGTGTGAAGAAGAATAGCTGAAGCCGACAGATCTTGCTAGTTGCGGTGAAGAGAATACGTCATATTCGCCTCATATCGCTCTAAACTCCCCAAGCATGAGAATGTAACTAGGCCCAGATGCGGGACACCGATAGCTGGCTGGTGAAGTCGAACTACCGACCCAATAATGCCAAATAATCTGTAAACACTTCAGAGCTCACTCGCAAAACCAAACTGACTGTTTCGGCACCCGTAGCTCCTTATACGTATGTGGGCGACTAGCAGAGATTTGCCTGAGGCTCACGTTCCGAGCTGTTTCACCCGCCCTGGCGAGCTGTAACACCGCGCCCTGTTCAGCAACTTCAAATGCTTCCATGCATCCATACCAACGTGTAGTCGCTTGTAGGAACTTCAGGATTGTCTTAAAGCTAGGTATTCCCATGAATACGTTTCAATTTAATTTTAGAAAACAGTCGTGGATTCGAAGCAACATAGGTATGTCGAAATATTTATTAAGGAAATGGACGTGACCCATCTGTAACCCAGCGGAAAGAACCAAAGTTCAGAAAATGTTCAAAAAATATAAGATTTTGTCATTCCCCAAAAACTGGAAAAAAATTACCCGGACGTACCGAAAATGATTGTACTATATTGAAAAATAAAGTAGCGTACTTCTGAAATAGATAAAAATATTTTAATTAGTTTGCAATTTATTCTGGGGTCTCCGGTACACCTATTCATTGGAATATGATTTTAACATAAATTTTCGGCGGACGTTTAAAGACGATTATGTAGATATCTAAAATCTTCAACTCTAAGATATCTAAAATCTTCTCCGCCATCAAATCCATTTTACAACCTACATCGCGAGTTTCATATTTGACTGATTGATTAATGATTCAGGGTACGTCAAGTAATAAAGTCATTAGTCCCATGTGTGTAGTGCATGCTCTTTTTCGGGAGGTGGTGGTGATCTTCCACGGATGGATGATGAGATCTATCTGGCGACCTATCTGGTGGCTAGCATGTTTCCCCAACCAGATATCTCCTACCAGCATCGTCCCAGCTGGGACTAGCTCCAAGCTTCCGACTGGTCTCCCGGCATGTATGGTACTGTAGTGCATGTAGTAAGTGTGTCTGTAAGCGAGGGGTGAGCATAGAATAAAGAGGAGGAAGAAAATTCGCGCGCGGTCCCTGGCCCCTTTGTTGTGATACTACTCTGACATTCGCCTCTGTTGATCGGGAAAACCACGGAAAGCTACCGATTAGAGCAGCCGGCCACTAGAATCCTCCTTTTTGTATTGGAGGAATTCTGATTCGGTGTTGTTGACGTTCTAATGCGAATAAATAAAAGAGGTCATCTTCGTCAACATAGTTTATTCGCAATTCTCCTCCTGTCAGCGATTGAATTCGACTTATCTAGCTCTTGTCAAAAATCTAGCTCTAGTCTAGCTCTTGTCGAAACTCTTGCCACCGTTGGAACTCACGCTAAGAACCTCCCGGTCAGAGGCAGTGCCGTGACATCAGTTGACGCCCTAAGCCACATCTCCCGGTGCGAATTTCTTGGAGAAAAGGTCCTTGCGCGCCATCCGGTCAGTGCCTCGGACGTGGGTCTGTCAGCGTCTCGCCCGCCTGCCTGCCCGCTCTCACCGTTCCTCCATCCCCGCCTCCGCGTCCACCCCCGCCTCGGCACCCCGCGCCCTAATGGCTCGTATGAAGTTCTTTATTGCGTAATAAAGTCGGCAGCCGCCGCCGCTGCCCGCGCTGCCGGCCGTAAATTCGAGCCTGGCCCAGCTCCTGGCCTCTCGCCGGCACGCCCGATCCGCCCCACGGTCTACGCCCGCGCCCACGCTCGCCCACGCTCACGCCCACTGCGGGTGCTGTTGCTGTCCTTAACGCCCTCGCAGTTTCTGTGTCTCACAGCGCACCAGACTTTCTGGTGTCACCAGAACAGACGCGGACGAGTTAGGATTAAGTCTCGTTAACGCAGAATCATGTCGCTCTCTTTAACACTCTCGCATTTTCTGTGCCTAACAACCTAAAACTCCTGCATCTTTGCTGCAGACACACGCGTAAGGATTCAGTCTTAAAATATTAAAATTAAATCTCGTTAAACGAAAATCATGTCGCTGTCTTTTATTCCCTTGCAGTTTCAGTGCCTCACAGCGCACCAGACCTTCAGAAGTCTCCGCTACACACGCCCGAGTTAAGATTGTCTCGTTAATTCACTGCAGAGTCATGTCGCTGGCTTTAATGCCCTCGCATTTTCTGTGCCTAACTGCGTACCACTCCTTCTGGCCTCTTTGCTACAGAAACACGAGTAAGGATATAGTTTCGTAAATGCACCGCAAAATCATGACCTTGCCTTTAATACCCTTGCAGTTTCTGTGCCTCACAGCGCACCAAACCTTTTGGTGTCTTCAGTAAAGAAACACTATTTTAAATTAAGTTTCATTACTACACCGCAGAGTCATGTCGCTTTCTTTAATGCCCTCGTATTTTCTGTGTCTAACAATGTACCACTTCTTCTCGTATCTTTGCAACAGACACAGGAGCAAGGACTCAGACTTGTAAATACACCGCAAAATTATGTCGCTGCCTTTAATGCTCTCGCAGTTTCAGGGTATAACAGCGTACCACACCCTGTAGCATATTTGTTAGGGACGGTCAAACGTGTAAGGATTAAGTCTTATTAATGTACACGCAGAAATCTGTCGCTGTCTAATGCCTTCACATTTTCTGTGTCAAACAGCGTGCCACTCCACCTGGCATCTCCACTACAGATGCACGATAAATGATTGAATCTCGTTAAAGTACAAACAGAATCCTATTGCTTCTTTTAATGCTCTTACCATTTCTATGTCTCACTGCGAATCACACTATCCATCATCTCCGCTTAAGGCACACGAATAAGGATATCGGCCCGTTAATGTACACACGGCCTCATGTTGCTATATTTAACGTCCCCACAATTTCTGCGAATAATAGAGTACAACATCATGCATTTTTGCTACTTACTTAAGAGTAAGTGTTAAATCTTATTACCGTTCTTGAAGAATTCGGTCGCTGCCTGTAACGTCCTAGCAGTTTCTCAGCCTCACAACATACCACATCTTTACAGACCTCTACATGAGCTCGTAAGTAAGAATTAAGTCTCGTTAACGGACACCCAGGGTTATGTCGGTGTCTTTAACGTTCTCACAATTTCGGTGATTAATAGCAACCCCTCTTTGCATTTATGCTACAAACACCTGAATAAGGATTAAGTATTTTTATCGTACATGAAAGTCTTCTCTTTAACGTCCTGCCAGTTTTTAAGCCTCACAGCAAATCACACTTTCTAACATATTATGTAGGAACTCGTGAATCTATACTTCTGATTTCGTAAGTATGCATACATTGAGAGAAAATAATCAGCTGCTGGTCATGTGAGAGAGATCAGTTATTTCGATAGATACACAGAGGCTACGAAAAAAATACGAAAACAACGAATCAATTCCTATTTCGAATGAAACCTTCAAATATTTTATACCATTAATTTGGAATTCGTCTTCCTTAATGCCCCTAATATATTATCATATTCAGTGTTTCACTTACAGCACATCTGACTTCACGCAATGAAGAAGAAAAAAGATTCAATACTCGTATGTATCGTTTCGTAAAAGCTCATTTTTTCTGCCCGTGGACCCCATTTTCCACCCTCGATCGCAGCAATTTTACTGCTGCAGGCCACTAGTAAGACTGAATCATGAAGAAAGATTATTAGGTACGCGCTCGAGTTAGATCAGCGTGATCGGAATCGGATGGAATTTGCTTTCTTTGGTGCTCGTATGCCCGACTTTATTCTTGCATCTGAGATCAAACGAAAATACAAGGGTAGGTCTGGTGCGTATCTGACATCAATGTTTACGCAGTCATGTTGCTGTCAAACAGCCCCGTCGAACATTAGTGGTAACGGTATAACTTACTATAAGCAAATAAGCAATATCACCTTAATGTGGAAAAAGCACAAAGCTTTGTTATCAACCTACAGACTATTACTTTTGCAGTAACTTTTGGAAAATGACAAGAATACATCAAAACGACGTTTGTGTTATGTTACTAGTAGATTATAACTCCCAAATTACGCGAAAACTACTCATATTTTGAAAACATTCTACATCACTTATAGATCCAATTTTGACGAACAGATTTCATTCAGAAAAATCTCTGGCATTAATTCTGTAGTTAGATAATTTATTTAATTTGCTTTGGGCATTAAGCCCGGTGGCAAATTCTTTATACTTACTTTGGCTTCACCTCCTGCTTTCAATTTGTCTCCCGAAATGTCCTCCGGGCCCACTGATTTATTCTATCCAATTCTCGCTATTCTTTTTCGAAGATCACGTGATCTAGTAATAATTCTTTCTCCCGACCTGTTCAAAAACAGATACGTCATTTTTTGCTGCAAATACCGAACCAAAAAAATAATTAAAGAGTTCCGCTTTGTCTTTGCTCTCTGTAATTTTGTTTTTATTAATATCTCTTAATACAGGAATGTCCTCCATATTTCACTTTTGTCTTTTTAGGTATTTGAAAAACTGATTTGCTCCCTGCTTAGACTCGGATAATATACATTGTAAAAAATTTTCTTGTGCAGCCACTTTCTCTTGGAGAAGCACTCTACAGAGAATCTTCAATTTTCCCCTATTTTCTAAACTTCTCCCGCACTTTCCGTAAGTTTTTCTAACTTTTGATTTCAGTTTCCTTATCTTTTCATTATAGTACTCGGGATCTGGATTCTTTTTAAGATATTTCTGTGGCACGAAGCGCTCTCTTCTCTCAATCACAATTTTTTTATAGGTCCCCCAGATTTTCTGTACGCTGCTTCCCTTACTACACCAGTCCGAATAATTTGCTCTCAGAAATTCCTGAAAACCCTTCGCATTTACCTTATGATACCTTAGACCTTTGTAGGTTTAGAATCTTCAACCCGAGAAACATTTACTGCTATTTCTAAAAGAACCGCAGAATGGTCACTAATCCCCTGAACTGCTTCACAGTTAACACGCAAGTCCTCTGGTGGATTAGAAAGGCGTCTAGCAGTGCCCGTTCCCTTGTAGGTTCCCGCACAACTTGGGTGAATCCGTTTTCCCAAACCAACTCATTTATACTGGCTTGCGCCCCTTCCCTATGAGTCACCTCGCCCGCCAAGTTTACATGAGGAATATTTAAGTTCCCCAATTATGCAACATTTATTCTTATCATTCTCTATACGCGTTAGCTCATTAAGTTTATTAAGCATTTCTAAATTTTTATTTGGAGACTTGTATGCACCTATTATTTCCAATGCTCTATTAGAGAGTTTGCATTTGATTTCGAAGCTTAACGTCTCGAATTCCGCGTCTTTTCAGACCTCTTCTGCATTCAAACTAGATTTAACACAAATAAACGTTCCACTCCCGCGTTAATCTTTGTCTCCCTAAAAACGGCATAATCATCGCGAGATATTTCTGCATTAGAAACTTCAGGTTTAAGCCATGACTCCATACCTATTACAACATCAGGGCAATACTGATCTATCAAATTCCAAAATTGTTCATATTTGTTAACTAAGCTTCTACAATTTACCTGCAACACCAATAGAGACTTACCCTTCTCATCCACCGCTCCACATTGTCAGGCTCCGCTGTCTGGAGATGTTCCCCGGCCATCCTTCGCACCGATCGTTGAGAGCAGCCGCCCAAGACTAGCAGCTCCTCTCCAATTTAAATGCAGGCCGTCTCGTACAAATCCACTTCTGGGTCCAAAATCATCCCTTGTGCCATCTCGAATCCAAGAGTTCGCGTCCACAAACTTTACATTTCTTTGTTCTGCCACCCACTCGTAGGCCTCATTCACCTTGCTGATATACCTCCACGCAATATCCCTCCTCCTTAGCACACCACTTAAAACGATCTTAGCATCTGGGAATATCTTCTGCGTCGCCGTGACCAATTCGTATATTCCTCTAGTTAAGAAGTCCACATTTCTGCTCTTCAGATCGTTTGTACCGACATGCAGAGACACTGTACCCGCTGCCCTTAAACTGCTTCTCTCTACATACCTTTTCATTTGGTCTGTCCTTATCCTTGGCAAACATTCTACTTCTACATTTTCATAATTACCTACATGTCGCACAATTAAGTCGCCTGTAACAAGTACTTCACACTTACTCTTCAGATCTGCAACCTCCCCCGCAACAATCTTCTCCCCATTTATTCCTGCATTTTCCTCCTCACCCGTACTAGACGAGTTACTCGATTCCACCTCCTTTTTTTGGCGTTGGTGAACTGTTCACCAACGCTCTTAACTTCCAGCTCCTTGTTCCTAAGTGTCAGTTCGCATATCTTCATCTGCGCCGCCGGTAGTGCTGCCTCCAACTTCTGAATACGCCTCTCATTCCTTTCGCACATATTGCACTTGTTTCCGTCTTGCACGCCTGGACCAGGATTTGCCTCGACACCTCCAATTAACAATAATGTGGCGAGAATGGCAGCACACAACAATGTCGCTCCAAGACTACCAATATTACTATTGCATACTCTATGCGTCGTTGCTTACAAGCGTGCCAGCCGCGCTCCCCAACTCCCAACTCGCGCCTTGTATACCGTTAAGCAGCAGCAGTCCATCGCCTTTCACTTCTACCTGCGGAGCCTCCCGGAACACGTGCCCACCCATCGATAACCAAGCACATAATGACGATTAGAACGAAAGTGGAGATATTTATTGACTTATATTCGAAACAAGGTCAAAATTAGAATTAAAATGGAGAATATTTAGAGTAAAGCCGCTTGCAATCGAACTGAAGCGAACTTCAGACCAGACCAGATCAGTCTAGACCAGTCCGTCAAGTGCTCTCCTTCTGACGGAACTTTAGCTAACAGAGGCAATCAAAGCTCATAATTCCTCAAAACATTGAATGATATGATTTTTTTGGAGAGGAGTCCTAATGTACAGAATCATATTTCAGAAGTAAAAAAGATACCTTCATTTGAAGAAATGTACTCGAGAATGTTGAAAAGAAATGAGTATTAAAATATTGAAATTTAATGCAGCTATAAATCTAATCCAATGAAAAAGATATGCAGAGTCAACTCAAGTGGTATATATAGTGTGTGTGTGTGTGTGTGTGTGTGTGTGTGCAAACATTAGTTGAAAAAATAATATGTATTCAAGAAAAATGACGAATGAAGAAAGTAGCAAACGGAACCTACAAACTGAGAAAATAAACGCAGCCATCGGAATAAAAAAAACAAATAGCGACGAGCCAAAATAACCCACGCAAAAAGCGCACAAATCGAATTCAGAATGACCAGCCAGCGGACAGCCGGTCCAGAAGCGGCCGGCGCATCGCAACAGTGGACAAACGACCGTCGCCGCCCCGTCGCAACGAGATGCGTTTTCGATAAGGCACTTGGACGGAAAGGACGGCACCGCTTCGCCCCGAGCGCCGGCGCTACATCTTCGCGGAGACGCGGGGGAGGGACCGGGGGCGGGGCGGGGCGGGGGTGGGGTTTCGGAGAAGGCGTTGAGGCGTCCGCCCGGGGCTGCTGTGCTACAGTGCCATACGCCTACGCCGACGCTCGCTGCTCGTCGCCCGTCTCACCGCATGTGCCTTGGGCTGAAGTGCGCTGATGGAGATAGGCACGAAGCTGCTACAAGATGGAAGAGAATTGAAAGAAAAGTCTTCAAACACTGATCTAAATATCTAAGAAATGCATTATTCTTCTTATGCTTCTTTTTTTCGTTATCCCTTTTCTCTCCTCTATCTATCTCCATCTCTTTTCTCTCCTCTATCTCCATCTCTTTTCTCTCCTCTATCTTCATCTCTTTTCTCTCCTCTATCTTCATCTCTTTTCTCTCCTCTATCTCTATATATTTCCTCTCCTCTATCTCTATATCTTTTTACTCCTCTGTCTCTTTTTTCTCTTTTCAATCTCTTTTCTTTCCTCTATCTATTTTCTTTCCTCAATCTCTTCTCTTTCCTCTGTCTCTTCTTTCCTCTGTCTCTATTTTGTTTTGTATCCATTCTCTTTTCCCTACATTTCCTTTTTATCTATCTCTTTGTCTTTATTCATTTACATATGTTTTTTCGTTTATATCCACGTATTCCTTTTCAACTTGTCCTTCTGCTAACACATCATCCATTTATCGCCTTTACTACTACACATCTATTTATTCTTCGCATTTATTTCTAGTGGTCCTACTATTATTACGTGACATTGAATGTTTTATTGCACTTTTTGCTTGCAAACGCGTTGTCAAACCGGGAATAATATTATCGTTAAGTCTTTTCAATGTGCTGATTATTATAAGCTATGGGACCGTACTAATTTATTTTGAAAATATCAGATATTCAACTCTTTTTTAAAAAAATTACATATTGAACTATTCAGAAATTATCTGACGTACGATGTTGTACATAACGAGGTATTGAACGAGATGCGGTATCCTAGCTTCAGAAGAGTATCAAGGAAGAAAGAAGACTAAATTGCAAAGTGATATACTCACTAAATACAAAAAAAATAGTTTGTCAGTGGAAAGTAAAAAGACAGGAGAAGGCCAGCACGACACCAATCTAGAAGGCGCGGCATCAAATTGAAAATCAAATATGACCTACAAAATACAAAGCTCTATCAATATGTAAAAATTCATTAACAATAAAAACCACAATTGATTCCTAGACAATTTGTGATTTTAGAAGGGAGACATAGTATTTAAGATTGTTTGTGAATAGAGAAATACTAAGTATTCAAGTTTCCTCTGATATTTTCATTCCATTCTCTATTTCATCTTTATATCTTTTTCTTCATTTCATTCTTGAGGCTAGCATCTTCCTTCGTGTTTCTTCTATTTACCACCATTGTATTGGTGGATAATTCTAACAATTTACGGAGAGTTACATGAATCTTCCCTTAATGATTGTGAAAAATTGATATTAACCCCAAGTGGCCGTAATTAAAAAAGTGGTCGGTTTCTTGCAATCATGGCCATATTCGATTGCTTTTATTTTATTTTTCAAAAGGCTAAAGCAGGATGGGCGGGGGGGGGGGTAACAGTGCCCCCCAGCTTAATTCAATATTGAATAGAGGGCATGTTTAGTGTTATTTTAAAAGTCATTTTCCCAACATATCAGAGTGAGTCTGATTTTGTAAGGTATCACAAAAATACAAATTTTCTGTTTTTGATATTTTCATATGGTTACTCGAAGATTACATTTTGAAAAACTTATGAGACATTGTTGACATTTATGTGTATCTTCGAGTGCTTTTTCAAAAACATTTGGAGGGAAATTCAATTTTTAAAAATTATTAATTTATTATTCGGTATATTTAATTTATTTCTGGGGGAATGACTTTAAAAAAATTCTCATTGGTATTAACTAGTTCTTTATTACTGATTTATCAGAATTTTCTTGTTTGTGCGTCATACTGAAAAAAATAATAACACTTTTTTCGTCATTTGTAATATAATCCATAATAAGTTAATCACTTTCTACGGAAAAATACTTTTCGGGCATCTGTCGAGAAGAACCATTCAAATTCGTTAAAATCCTTCGAATTTCCGCCGGCTAGCGAAGTACGCCCCTCCCTAAATTACAAATATCTTCCACATTCATGCATGCGTTATCTTCCTTGCTCACAAATACATCGGCAGCAAGTTGCAAAACAAACCCCATGCTCGTTTGACTTATCTATACTTTAGCTACCACTTCGCCTTCTCCCAAATCATTTAATATTTTAATTATGGCTTCAGCATCTGTTGCCATATTTTCTCTGCTGAAGGGATGAACGTTTCGCTTATTTACAAAAGGCGGAGAAGGGGGAAGAGGTGGCAAAGGATACATCGGCAGGGGGTAGTGAAGGATGGAGAGGGTGCGGAAGGAAAATGGGGTGGAGAACGGGAAAGGAGCGAAGAAGGGGAACATGGTTAGGGCAGAGGAAAGGGCGGAGAAAGGCAAAGAGCTAGGGAAGGAAAGTGGAAGAAGGAGATGGGGAGGAAAGGGGAAGTAGAAATAGAGGGCAAGTGAAAAGGGGGCGGATAAGAGGAAAGAAGTGGGAAAGAGGAAAGAAACGAAGAAGAGAGAAAGGTGGGAAAAAGGCGGGGAAGGGAAAAATGGCGGGAAAGGGGAAAGAATTGACGAAGGAGACATGTTTGTTGAGTGCGGAAAAAGGACCGAAACGATTGGAAAACCCAAACAGGAGGCAACAGGGACCCGTGCGGGTGGAACAAACGGGTAAGCGCGGAGGCAAGGTCTACGCGCCGCCAGCGCGGGCAATGCCCGTCAGCGATGCACCGCCCCCGCCTCCCCCTCCGCGGTAATAGGATTTGCGGCCTAGATACCGACTCGGCCTTGTCCTCGCCCGGCCATGTTCCGCTCCAGGGGCGGGTGGCACGGTCCCCGAGCAAAGCGCCCTCCCCGCCCCCGCCCCCTGCGCGTTAGAGCTGCACGGGGGCGCGACGGCAGCGCGAGAGGGTGCGGCCGGGAGCTGACGAGGCGCTGCCGGGCGGCCTAAGACGAGGCGCGCGGGCCACGTGACAAAAGCGCCTCCACGAGCGTCGCCCCAATATCTCAAACACTTATCTGGTAGGGCATTTGGCTATGCTTCGGTATTGCAATGCATTAAGGTCCATTCATAAAGCTAACATAAACATAAGCATGGTGCTAACTTAAAAGTTAGGACCACGTTCATAAACATTCTTCGCTATTGCAATGTATTAAGGCCCATTCACAATGCAAACGCAAACGTAAGCATGGAGTTAACATAAAAGTTAGGATTACGTCTAAAAAAAGACTCATTCACAATGCGTTCGCATAAGCATAACACGTTAGACATTAACTTAAAAGCTTACAAGGCTATATATAACAATAAGCTTCTGTGCTTATGCTTATGTCAAAAATAAGAAATGAACGAATCACAGTACGTTAACTCACAATCGAGTATCGAAGTTAGTCGATAGACGAACTAACGCAATCCATGGCAAGAGCGCTCCCTCCCCGTCATGAACACTTTCGATATTTCGAAATCGATTTTCACATGCAACAAATAGTAAACAAGAATGTCTCAGAGCCAATAGAAAATTTTATTTTACTTACGTTTATGTTCGACATTTTGAATACTTCAGTCTATCACTTATGTTAATGTTTACGTCTATGTGTCATACTTATGTTTGTGTCTGCATTGTGAATGGGCCTTTACACATCACACACTATTGATCACGTCATTGTTACTCTCGTTTTAGGCTAAGCTCTGCCAATAATTTAATAAATGAAACACTTTCTTGCAAGTATAATTTATTCTATATCCTGGTTTGGAGGTGGTTTTCAAGTATCTTATTGTTAAAAACGTTCTTCTTAAAACTTGGTCGTGTGTTCGCTGCGACACTATCTTGGAGAAATTTGATTTACTTGTGTAATATTTAAGTAATAATTACGGCCAATATTTCACAGTCTCATGGGCAGAGTACTTGTAACCAGTGAAGAAGTCCTTAATCCATTACTGTGGGGCGGGTTGCGTAGAGTTCAAGGGCAGTAGAGTCGTCATAAACAAATACACCATCATTAACAACGCCCCCACCTGTCCGATTTAATTCTTTAACTCTCCCATTACTAATTAAAACAAAGTGTGAAAATTTCAGTAAACCAGTAGAGTAGATTTTGCGTCTAGGTGCAACAAATAAATTCCCCGACTGCGCAAAAATAATATGATGTGGAGAGATAATGACACACGTTCATGGACAGCTTGCCCACTTTCCGAGGTGCGAGGTGTTTGATTCCATGACTGGGCAATCTACAAAATGGAGCTGTATCTTTCTAATATTTCTAATACAATCGTCTCAATTTCTACAGGTGTGTGACGAAAGAGGAACTGAGGCAAGCCAACTACGGAGATGGGGCATACGTCATGCTCGTCACATCTCTCCCTTACCCCCAGGCGTGGATAATAAATAAAGAGGACCCAGTCCTGGGACCACCGTTAGCTGGCAAAAGTCGTATTAATCCGACCCCAAAATGTCAAATTCATAAATGATACTGGTGCCTAAAACGTACCGGGGTACTTTAAATTTGTGTATTGACTTTTCTGGGAGTTATTATTAAGATACGTTTTGAAACACACGGAGCAATGGTGGAGTAAGAAGTACGGGAAACAGGAAAAGTCAGGGGCATAGCTGGATGGCTGCAACGGGGTGTGGAACTGTGGCTGTCGAAGACCACAGCCTCGAATGAGGATCTCCGCCGACCTCAAAAGTGATGGGACTCTTTTTCAATTCTTATAAGCATTCCGAAGTAAACAATTATGTAAAAAATTACATCTCATCTTAATATATTCCTATGAATTTCAGCGTCTGGTACATTCAGATCTTATACTTTTATATTCAGCAAAATGCCTTTTTTCACTCGACGAATGTCTCAACCATGTCTACGTGGAAATATCGCAAGCAAACGTAAGGCAACGGCACTCAAACTTGCCACAAGAATCAACAACAAATACACATGGCTGTACGGTCAACATACTGACGATTAGAACGAAAGCGCAATTATTACTTACCCTCATGACAATCACACTGTCCGTCACCTTACGATAGGAAAAACGTGACAGACACGTAGAGGTTCCATGTGCTCTTACACCCGTATTTACGCCAGTCCACAGTGCTGTTACGGTGGGAGATAAAATTACAAGAGTACAAATGTGAAAAATATACCAGTGAAATAGTACATTATCACACGCGGCAGTGCATGATTGTCTCTTCCATGCGGCAATTGTGACGAGAATTGGGTGACTAAAATTTCAAACAAATACCTCAAACAAAACCATTTGAACCACCAGAGTTCCCAGAACCAGGGGCACCGGAGACATCGGCTAACCTCACAAAAGCAGCAGCGAAAGTGCTTGGTCCCCTAAAAATCACAAAGATCTACTGGGATTTGAACGTCGAAACCTAGTGATAGAAGGCAAGCAAACTGATCACTTCACTACGGTTTTCCTTCCCACTAGTAATAATGGGCAATCTGAAGCGGACGAGCCGAAGCGGACGAGCCGAAGCGGAAGAGCCGAAGCGGACGAGCCGAAGCGGACGAGCCGAAGCGGACGAGCCGAAGCGGACGAGCCGAAGCGGACGAGCCGAAGCGGACGAGCCGAAGTGGACGAGCCGAAGCGGACGAGCCGAAGCGGACGAGCCGCAGCGGACGAGCCGAAGCGGACGAGCCGAAGCGGACGAGCCGAAGCGGACGAGCCGAAGCGGACGAGCCGAAGCGGACGAGCCGAAGCGGACGAGCCTAAGCGGGCGAGCCAAAAGCGGGCGAGCTGAAGCGGGCGAACCGAAGCGAGAGACAAGCGGGCAATCCCAAGCGAGCGAATCTAACCAGGTGAACCGAAGAACCAAAGCGGGTGAAACGAAGGAGGTGATCCGAAGCAGAGGAGCTGAAGTGGATGAGCCTAAGCGGGCGAGCCGAAGAGGATAAACCGGAGTGGAACAGCCAAAGCGAAAGAGCTGACAGCAGGCAAGCCGAAGCGTACAGGGTGTATCGAAGGAGGGGGCGAAGCGTTCACGGCAAAGCGGGGCGAGGAGAGGCGCAACGCAGTCGAGAAGCCGCGTGCGCACCCGGGGCGACGCCGCCACTTGTTGTCGCAAGCGGTTGCGAGGCACCGCGCCTAATCCGCCGCCGAGAAGCCTTGCGGGGACGGGCGTCGCCCAAAACTGACGGCGCAGGCGGAAGGGTACGCGATGCGCCGGCGGGGAGACGGAGCCACGACATGCAGTCTGGCGCATGAAGGCAGACGAGGAACCAGAAGTCTACGCATGACATAAAACGTAGCTCGGAATCATGATAATATTCCGCGAGAAGTCTTCACTTCTATTGTCTTTGAAGACGGTCACAGAATGACGAATCAAAGGTTCTCAATTCTAACTAGGACGCCGTGACTGGTAAAGCCAATTGACTCCAGTCTCAAAAGCTTACTACTTTTTTCATATTATTCTTTATTTCACTCTGCATTTTGCTCTCTCATTTTCTCCATGCATTCACACTCGCTCTCGCTACTTTCTCCAGTCTATCGCTTCTTTCTCACTCCCTTTTCCCCTTTCTGCTTCCCTTTTTCTGCACCATCTCACAATATTTCCGATATTGTAAGATGGTGCAGGAAGTGTAATATTTCCCATAACCTCATATTTTCTCTCATTTTCTGGATCACTCCCTCTCCCCTTTTCATTTCGCTCTCTCGTTCTCTCTCTCTCTCTCTCTCGCTCGCTCGCTCTCGCTCTCTCACTCTCGCTCTCGCTCTCTCTCTCGCTCTCTCTCTCGCTCTCTCTCTCGCTCTCTCTCTCTCTCTCTCTCTCTCTCTCTCTCTCTCTCTGATAGTTGTTCCACTAGTGATGTTACTAGTGACTGCGTCGCTTAACATCATTACCCTCGTCTTTTGAAAATATGCGGAATGAGTTGATTCGGAATATACAATCCGGAGGATGAGAGAACGGGCAGAATGAAGGTAAGATCGAGAGCAACTCGTTATATTTAATATACTGTTCCCGACCGACTGACCAAAATTAACAGGGGAGAATCATGGAAACGACTAATTAATGCAATCGATCTTCACAATACTCATCCAGACAACTACTTGTACCGTGTCGAAAATATACTAGTGCTTGATTTTATACTAGAACTGATTGGCAGGAGTTTTCACGTGCAAGCTCAAAGCTATCACATCTGATTATTACATTAGTACAATAAACAAAAACAATGGAAACTACGGGTGTCACATAATGAGACAGGCGCTATTTAGTGTCCTTTGTTCTCAGGTCGGTGAGAGCAGATGGATCTACCGAGGAATGTCAATTTGAGTTCAGAGAGATCTGTCGAGGAATATCAATTTGGAGAGAATCGTCAGAATGATTTAGCCGTTAGCATTAACCACACAAAGACCGACGGCTTCTTCCACCCTCTTCCTCTCTGTGTGAATTTTAAAATATATTAAATATTTCACTTTATTCATATTTCGTGTTCTCTCTTTTCGTTTTTTAATATTTTTGTTTCTTTTGTTTTCCCCATTTCCTTTTTCTTACCTCCTTACACTATCAGCACTTCGCTTTCAGCCTTTAATTTAATTTGTATTTATGCTCACAGATTACGGAATTATATATTATATAATTCTTGCTTCCTACCTTTCCCATGGCTTATTCCTTTCCTCATTTCACTTGTTTACCTCATCGCCACGTACATCCTCTCAGCGTCTCGTTTGTGTTATCTCATGTATTTTTTTCTCCCACCAGCTTTATATCCCTTCATTTACTTAAAATTTGAGGAAAAAATAGTTGTTTTCATTATTTGCTTCACATAAGGTGTACGCTGTTTGTGTCAAAGTTGTTTGACGCGAAGCGAAAGTCTACAAAACATTTGGGCCCATGTTCAATTGAAAAAAAATCTTAAATACGTTCTTTGGAACTCAACGTCTTGAACTAAATTTATAGATCTTGGATACTTCGAATGTATGAAGTATTTTATGGACACTGCTTAGAATGGAAATGACTGTAGAATACGAGCAATAGAATAATTTAAAATAGTGGAGAAAAGAACTTTAAGTACTGTAGTAATAAAATATGTTCTTTTACTTTAATTATAATAAATTTCCGTTTAAAAACATTCTTTTATCAAATATGTTCGTTACATTATACAATATAAACTCTATCGCCGCAAACATTGAACTTTGGTCGCGTAATTATGATTTATTCTGATACTTACCCATTGTATTGAAATCCTCACTCAATGGCAACGTTACTGTAATGCTTCCATCACCAATGCTGCCACTGTGGCTCCCATATCATCCAATCTCCCTATTACAATTTCTCTCTCAAAACAAGAGGATGAATAACATTACTAAACGATTGCTAAATACTTCGCATGATTACAAGTCATTGCGAGGAAGCAGTTGAAATGGGACCGTGAGTTTACGATTACAATAGGTAGCAAACTCAGTTTATGGCGCACGTGAAGTTAGAATGAAACAGGAATACAACTGGGCTTTCATACACGACGACGGTGTACGATTCACCGCAGTGTTTTATGTGTTGACACTGCGGGGAAACACACAATAAATATTGGAGCGTCAGCTGCTAATGAAGCTCTAACAACTGGTGCAATTTAAAGTCCCCGTACGGAGCAAAAATGATTTGTCAGTACATAAACGTGTGGTTTTCATTTCTTTTGCGTGTTTCTCTCCTCATAAATTATTAAATATTTACAAGATTTTTTGCAAGAATAACGAATATGTAAACATGCGTAGTAAAATCATGAACGTGCTGTCATATTTCTTTAAAGTTGGTTACATACACTTGTGAGAAGAAACTGAATATTCAAACAACATATGAGTAAGCTTTCTAGCAATCCCTAGACGTTGATTTCTCTTCCCTGAATGGTCATTTCTCGAATTACTTTCACTGTACAGCATAACGAAACGTGAGTACATCATTCTATTGTGTGATTATCTGCTTACTCTATTTCACATAACATCAGATTCAATAAAATCTTAAAAAATTAATAAGATCAATCGGATAATTGGTAGAAAACATATTTACATGAAAGGAAATAAATAGACTGTAATCTTAAGCTTTTTTTTACTTAACATTATTTAATGAAATAGACCTATATCTTATAGAATACGACAATAATGAAATCGTATTTATTGAAAGTCCCTAATAAAAGCGGTTACTTTTAGGGCAGGCAAGACGTGGTTAAGTTCAATTTTGTGCATTAGTACTTCCAGTAAGATGATGCTCAAAGATTTTGATAAAACTGTGAATACAAGTAAGGAAAACTACTTTCGCCTAACCACATCAGCTACTATTGTAGTTTAATATAACACGCTTGCATTAAAATAAAATTGATAGCAGTAAGGCTGTATAAAAATAGTGTATGATACACGTAGTAAAACTGATTTTATTTTGTTGGTAGGATTGCGCTGCTCGGTCTCGCATCACAGCATTTTCTACTCGCAAAATAAAATGTCACTTTTCCCACTTGCATCGTATATAACTGTAGCATCAGCTAAATGCACCTTCGTGGATCCAAACGACGTTAGTAAGTACGGCATACCTAAGAGATACATTTTCTTTCTCTCCTTGCACAATGGACTAAAATATTGATAAATTCATCACTGTGAGAGAGAATAAATATGTTTTTATGAATGGTTTTGCATTTATCAAGTCGATATAAAAATATTGGAGGTGGTTGTTCACTTATGCATTGCTAGTTAAGAGAAAAAATCAAACTAGCATGAACACCTTACTTCCCTTAAACCGATATTTTTCTTGAAAAGAGTACCTTACTGAAGTTAAACATTAAAAATTTCAAAATTTCATATTATAAACAATTTCAACAAAAAGAGTATGTTTTAATAATAAACATTTTTAAATATAAACTCTCTCAGACCACAATATTTCAATATCCTACATCAAATACCCGGTGCAGAAAAAATTATAATACTACATTGTGAAAATTCTCCCGTAATCTTCACATTGTGTAAAATTCATATTGTTATTCTGTATTGAATAAAACGTACGACAGTGTATCAGTGTGGGTACGTAGATGTAGATGTGCCTATGTATGTACGTGTATGTATGAAAGGTGTATGTACGATAGGACATTCAGGTGCATTATGTGTGGGCATTGGTTTTTGCCTTATATGTATATGTATATGTATAAAGGGACGTATGAACTTGATAAATCTTATTGGTCAGTGTATTAGTAGTCTGTAAGGACTGTACGTGTATGCATGTAAAGTTTTAGAATATTATTATTATTAATGTTAACGGATATGGGTTTACTTACATTTCTATCGGAGGCTCCTGTATTGTACCATCTTTTTCTGTAGAAATAGTGGTTGAAGTTCATTTTATTGTGTTGTATTTTAAATTATTTCATATTGTAAATATGAATGTGTGCATTGTAAATCTGCAAGATTTTGGTTAACACATGGCAATAAGCATATTATAGCCAAATAACAGTAATTATAATAATAATTATTATGATTATCATCATAATCATCATCAGATTATTCAGAAGAACAGTGCACGTCGAAGCAAAAATTATCAGCGTTAGAAAGCAAACCAGTCGAAGGCGCATGAAGCAATCGGACATGCAAATAAGCCTCTACAGCGCAGTCACGTAGACCCGAGATGACTCGCGTTACCTCAATAGTTCATCAGTTGCGCACAGCGCTGTCATCTAACACTTCTTCTCGCAGAACGGCTCGAGCTTCCGTTCGCGTGCCTCGAGAGACAATGCGCGCACTTGCGAATTTCTACAATATTACTATTAATATTAACGGTTTGGTTTCCTTAGGTATCTACGAGCTGCTCCTATATTGCATCATGTTTTGTTGTAGAAATAGTGGTTTCAGTTTCTTTTATTGAGATGTATTTTAAATTGTTTCGTATTGTAAATATAGATGTGTGTATTGTTAATCTGTAAGTTTATGGTTAACAGATGGCAATTAGCCTATTGTAAGCAATTATTATTATTATTATTATTATTATTATTATTATTATTATTATTATTATTATTTATTACTCTTACTTTTCAAGAAATGTCGGAGCATTCCTGCTCAAGACATAACTTGTCTGCACAAAAATATGGAGTTGGTACAATGAAAAGCTTCCTCATTTATTATTATTATTAAATTATTAAATTATTATTATTATTATTATTATTATTATTATTATTATCATAATGGAATTATTCAGAGAAGAAGTGTGCACGTTGAAGCAAAAATATCTTGCAAAGAAGGCTCTCCAGCGCAGTCACGTAGACCCGACATGACTCGCGCTACCTCAATAGTTCATCAGTTGAACACAGCGCTGTCATCTAACACCTCGTCTCGCAGAACGGCTCGAGCTTCCGTTCGCGTGTCTCCGGAGACCATACGCGCGAGCACGATCCCGCGACAGTTACACGGGGCTTGGGGGCGAGGCTTCAACGGCGTTGCCATGCCGCGCACGTCGCGCGGGCGTGTTCGTAAGAGTAAGTTATCTCGCGAAGCCCCCAATGGCCGGCGGCGGCGGGGGCCGGACGAGACGCTGCGCGGGAAGGAAGAGCGGCAACGCTGTAAACGTCGTATCAACCCCCGGAATCCGGGGAAAACGAGGGAAAGGATTACGCGAAGGTGAAGAAAGAGTGAGGCGGTGTGAAAGGGAGTGGGGAAGGGGGAATGGGGACTGTAGAAGGAGCATCGCGGCGGGAAATATTGCGAATGGGGTTGTCTACATCCTGGGGGAAAATAAAGATAAAACAAGGAAGGAATAGGTTTCTGCGGTGGGTTTGTGGAGTTACGGCAGAAGGGAACGTCTTTCACCTGTGAGTATCAGGTTCGAGTTTACGCACGTCCCTAGTACTGAGTACACTGGTTTCAGAATAGTTTTCATTGAAGCTGCAGGTTATATGCTCTGTATTTTGTAGCATCGACGTTATTGAAATTCTGTATCTATTAATAACCATTCTTACACTTAAATCTCTGTAAAAGACTTCTATTTAAATTATTGCAACTTGAATACTAAATAAAAGGGAGTATTATTCAAGGCAAGTAAGTAGTTGTAAGAACTCAAGTGGTTAATCGTCTCAGCAAACGGCTGGACAAAATGAATCTCCAGCATCGCAATTAAAATATTACTAGAATTATGAGTGTAAGAAAATGTTATTAGTTTGCTGGAGCATTAAACTGTTGTTCATATTATCAAGGACAGTAAAATACATTACGGTTTACATAGCCTTAGCAGTAGCGTTTCAATGATATTTCCCTACCGAGAAAACATCAAAGTGAAGAGAGAGGAGGTTGTCCAAGATGGATCCCAGAATAAACTCTTATACAATTGAAGAAAACTTTCATACATTTCATAACTAATACTACGTGTATTTATGATAAAAATACTATAATTTAATATATGTTTGTATTACAATATTTTCCTGGTTGATATATGACCAGGGCACATGAATTTTGAAAATTTTCTATATTTGTAGTCCTTTCCGCGATGTCACAGAGGGTCACTAATGATTTTTGAAAGACTGATTCAACAATCACTGTGTTTCTACAATTGAACTACTATTTTCTACATTGATAGACACAAAAATAAGATTTCCACGTGATTGTGGATAGAGAATGCTGGAATTTCCAAGAAGCAATTACGCATGACGTCATTTTGAATTTTTTTAAATATCCCTTAAGCTTTAAAAAACGAAACTATCAAACATTGCTCAGAAACCTCATAAAAAAGTCCTAAATAATGAAACAGTAACTCCTTGCATAAACAAATACAAAGAAAAAACGACGTTGGGGTCCACGGTTGATCTTCCTAATTCCAATGATACGCGACTTAGACAATTCCAATATAAAGGTATCCAGGAACTCACGGGAACTAGGGAATATTACCGTTGCCCACCGTTCAACCTTCGCAGAGGGTCAAGCCTATAACACGAGGGAAGTGTTCACAGCCCAGAGTGAGGCATAGTATGTAATACATCGGTGACATGAGTGAACAGGGAGGAGTGTTTGGAGAGGGTCGCCAGCAATGTACTGTGCCTACAGTAGGGGGGATGAACATATGAAGGGCTCGCTGAGCACACATTGTACCTGCCCAACATATTAGTTGTGCACACGCAGTTGCCCTGCGGAAGAGTATACCTGAAAAATGACGCCTGCTCTTGTTCGTAAGTTTACAAACAAATTCAGTTCATATATTAGACGGAATTATCCTTACATGTAAGTAAATAGTTCTTTTTTTTTTACCGTTCCTTAGGTATCCTTATCGACTAAATTGAACTAGACAACGGATGGGGTTGCTTATTAATTATTAAAACATACAACTGACAAAAGATAAGGATAATATTTCTGTTTACATTAGAATGTTGTCGTTCATTACTCCTCACAACATTCTGTTGAATGTTGTAAGGAGTAATGGACGATGAAATATGTTGAGTTTTTTACGCGCTACTTTATTGTTCTATTCTATGATGGATGTGACTAACGTATTAAGTACATGCTGGAATTCTAAGGGTGTTGTAGCCTAATGATGGAGCAAAATTGACTCCAGTACGATGTAAAGAAACGTTTTTATGTAATGACTATCTGATAGGAATAAAATAAGATATATGTGTTAAAAAGTTTTTAAGTTGTCTAAATAGAGAAGCTACATATTTCATATAATTTCCCTAGTGGTATACTTATGAACAGGAGTGAAGATAGCAGCGAGTTTTTGTATTTACCAAGAATGCAATTATATCCTTGTATCGGCGTGTTACGTTCAATGTATTTTAGTTTGCATTTACTAATATTTTCAATTTTGAGAAATAGAAACATATCTTTACCATTCGAGGCACACATTCTAAAGCATAATTATTGTTACGAACGTGACAAACGTTCTTAACAAGACCCATTTCAGTGAGTCTTGCATTGTTTACTTATCAGTGGGGGGTAAGTGATTTAGTGGTTAAGAAAAAAATATTAAAATTAAGATTAGGATCGTATTCCAGATAGAATGTCGACAAAACTGAGAAAAATATCACTATTACTTCGTATGAAATGTTAAGACATATATGAAAGATAATATAATACGTATATCTTGGAAAACGGAAAACGTATTTCTTCGTTTGTGTTCATCGTCATTCAATTAAATGATTTTTACTCTTTTTCCGAGTTCTTATTGGTAGTTTGAAGTTTTAATTGCACGCGTGCAATTAATGTAGTGATAATGAACTTTTTTGTGAAATTAACGAGAATATTTAATTTACTAAATAAAATGCAAAATATAGAGACTCTTGAACGTCTAATCCCATCTCATACCTCATCATCCCTTTTGGTTCGCCCTCCTACGGCCATCTTCGTCCTCTCTCTCTCTCTCTCTCTCTCTCTCTCTCTCTCTCTCTCTCTCTCTCTCTCTCTCTCTCTCTCTCTCTCTCTCTCTGCCTTGATGTTCCCAGCTTAACCAATTTCCACACTTCTAGGCAAAACCCGTTTTCCTTGTCTTTGCTGACAGCCCAGCTATGTCACGCCATTCCATTGCCAAAAACATTTTGATTCTACCAGCCCGCTAGCCCCTGTTTGCTACTCTGTACTAAATAATACCAATGCATTGCATATTAATTTAAAAATCAGCAGTTTCAAAATAATTGATCTACTAAAGTCAAGGAACCTTCAAGGATATCTATAATTACAATACACTTCGTGGAAATCATGTTCATTAGATACCACTGACAACAGTTCAAAAAAATACACGTACGAGTACATATTTTTATTTATATTGTCATGTGACATTACACAGTTAAAATCAATTCTCAAGTTTAAATGACAAATAAAATATTTGCAGTCGCTTTCCCTCATCTCTTCCGGATTCGTCCAATCTCTCCCTCCCTTTTGCTTCGTGAGTATTTCTTTCATGTACCCCATCCCGCCACTTTCATCCCCATTCTACTGTCCAATAACACCCTCCTAGCAACGCTTCGCTTCGCCATCGACCACCCACCTCATCCCTCCTCTTCCTCGCCGCCACTTGCTCCCGTCTGCCATTCGCACTCTGCGACCATCGAAGTGCGCGGACCCCTGCTTCTCCGTCCGCATCCCGTGCCCACCTGCCCCGCTCCGCCCCGCCCCTCCTCTCGTCACCCCGCCCCCCGCCGCTCCACTCCACTCCGCACCCGCGGCGCCGTCGCCGGGCGCATTGTCCGCGCTGTCGGTTCAGCAGCTCGGGGCTTAATTAAACTGGACAAAGCAGCGAGCGCGCAGGCGGCGACGGCGGCGGCAGGGGGCGGGGCGGGGCGGCGCCGGGGGTGGTTGAGAACGGGGAGGGGCGGGGCAGAAGCACGGGTGGCATGGGACGGTGTGAGGGATGGATCAGAGGGAGGGGAGGGGGGGCCGGAGTATGGGAGGGGAGAGAAAGACCCGGGCGGCGCCGGGGATGGATCAGAGCGGGGAGAAGCGGGGCGGGAATATGAGCGGGCGGGAAGAACCGGATAGGCGCGGGGTGGCGCGGGATGGGGGAGCAGCGTGTGGCGGGCCCAGGGGGTGGATCAAAGCGGGGAGTGGCGGGGAAGGAGTATGGGCGGGAGAGAGGGACCGGGGCGGCGCGGGACAGCGCGGGGCGGCGCGGAGCGGCGCAGAACGGGGAGGGGCGGGACAGAAGCACTGGTAGCGCGGGGGCGGCGCGGGGGGCGGCGTGGGGCAGCGCCGGGGATGGATCAGAGCAGTGAGAAGCGGGGCCGGAGTATGGGCGGGCGGAAATGACCGGATAAGCGCGGGGCTGCGAGGGGCGGCCCAAGGGGGCGGATCACAGCGGGCAGGGGTGGACCAGGAGCACGGACGGTCGGGCGGGAAGGAGCGGGGCGGTGCGGGACTGGCGCTTGGGATGAATCAGCATGGGGCGGTTCGCGGCGGAGGAGAGCCGGATGGTTCGGTACTAGGCAGCGCGCGTGCGGTGGCAAGAGAGGGCCGGGGGCGCGGTTCGGCGACGGGGAGGGGTGGGACAAGACGGGGCGGGGCGTGGGGAGGTGCAGGGTAAAGTGCTTAGAGGGGTGGCGTGAGGCGGGCGATGGTCCTGCGGCGAAAGTGATTCGCTCGCAGTGGGGATAGCTCAGAAGGACGGCGGTCAGGACGAGGCTGTTTGAGCTGTCCCAGTCGTTCTTATTCTGCCCAGTGCCGCGCAACACTTTAGCGTGGACAGGTTCGGATTTACCTATTTCTACTGTATCCATTTTATAATGTCTCTTCTTTGTATTTTATGCGAATTGCTTTACTTGTATTATTACTCTTGCAAATATTCCTAATGCTTTGATTTAATTTATTTTGTGACTATTTCAATAATAAATAACAAATTACTTCATTTCAATTATCTATGACTTATGTCATCTTTGTGATTCACATTATACATACTGAACAATGTTTAGAAAATAACCTATATTTCCTTGCTCAAATTCAAACCGTTCTCCTGCGAAATTCGTATTTTTAGGTGTGTCATTTTTCTTGGGCATCAACGACATGATAAGCATGATAAGAAATAAGTTAGAGAACATTGTCACGTAACTTTCCACTCTTTCCTGTTCTCTGAAAAGTCCATTCACTCTATCAATAAGGTCGGTTTATCAGTCGCGAGTTCTTTTCGTCTTTAATGAATTACCATATTCAATAAAGTTACACATCGAATCTGAACCACGAGGATAATAGAATGTTACAATTCGCGCCCTTGCCAAGGAGAAAGAGAGAGAGAGAGAGAGAGAGAGAGAGAGAGAGAGAGAGAGAGAGAGAGAGAGAGAGAGGAGAGAGATGACAGGATGAAGTGAGGTGGCGAGAGGAAGGGGAAATGTCATTGGTCGCATTGATCGGTTACCGACCCCGCCCATAATCCCTCACGGGAATCCTCAGAAGCAATCTCACAGCGGTGGCTGAAGGCCGTTCCCAGAACCATGGCCAAGATGCATTGTGGATGACAATGAATTCTATCTAGAAATCTCAGTCGATTGAAAGCAAAGAACAATTGCGTTTGGTACAATGAAACGATAATGCATTTTCTAGGAGCCGATAACTTACAGTCACGCCCATCTGACTAGGAGCAAATATTGGTTAGTATTTCTTTCAAGGCAGATTTGTCCAATGTCTGCATAAATGAGCGCCCCTGCATTAAAGTAAATCATTTTAAGGTCATGATTGTATTTTCGTTTTTACTTTCACATATTTAGTACAGAGTAATAGGGTGTTATAAGTGGTGGAGTAAAAGATGAAGATTTGTCGAAAGAAAAAGATGGTTTGGAGACCCCCGATACTAAAAAAGTGGAATTCGTTTGCTCCTATTAGTAGTAAATGGCCGTCGTACGCTTAGTGAATTTAGAAACCACGAATTGGGATTCTTGATTCCAAGAAATGCAAACTGTTCCGCAATATAAGATACTTGAATAATTTCATGTACTCTTACAGGTTTTCATATACACACAGACTTTCGTGTAATTTAATACGAGAACGACCGACGCCGTCATTTTGACGGCTACAACATATTCAAGTAATGTTATCTTTTTTTAAAATGAGTAGTAATCCATTGGGATTACTTGACTTTAAATGTATTTATGATTTAAAGTATTCGTAAAATTTTGAAAATATTCATCCACTCGAAATTGTTATATTGATCGATTCATCTTAAACGTCCGACAATCGTCAAATTGACTGCTTCCCAATAGCTGCAAAACTGTGCGCTTCGTGTGTCGACTTGTTTTGTTTATTTATTACCTTATCTCTCTTCCGAGAAACCATGAACGCTTTCTTTGTTGAAAAGAATTCGTATCCTAAGTGTCCATATTAGAAGACGGTTATGAACTGAAACCTTATCAGGACCGTCTATGCCATCTTAAGACAAAAGGCGACCCATGAGTGAACAACCAGAATTTTAGTAATTGTTTTGATGTCAATTGCATATATTTTTCTAATTACAGTAATCAGTCAATAAAATGATAACTGAAGTACATATTGTGTGTACTTGTGTGTATAAATTCCCCCAAATCCAGAAATAATCCATTAAATACATGAACCGTCAAAATGACGGTGCGTAGGCATTCTCGATAAATGTATGGTCCGGGCGTTCTGGTGTTAAAATATTAGTAATTTTTGCGAAATTTTGAGTTGTTTTAAAATAATCACATTAGTTATTCATTACATTATTTTACATCGAGTCCTTCCAACGCATCATCAATGGGGGGCGTGGGGAACCGGTGTTTGACTTGTGACTAGTTGTGTTTACATTCTCAATTTAAACTTGATTAATTTTTTTTCTTTACGCATTTTGATTGGCAAGTGATTTCTGTTGCGTCAACTGCCAAGGTCATTAGCCCCGTTGCTCAGCTTATATTCAATGCCGATATCAAAAGAGGTGCATATTCAAATGTTTGAATGCAGTTGAATATTACAATAAACCTGAATTTTACAACTGAAAATTTGATCATGAGGTGACTCGAATACTTCTCATTTCTGTAATATTTTATGGGGAGGAAAAGTAACAATGTTTGTAAAAATATTGTGCAAGTAATATCACCTATTAAATATCTTTATAAACATTTAAATTTGGACCTGCATTACGTTCTACTATTATTGTCGCAGTGAAATGACATAACTCTCCGACGGATATTTCATGAATATTTCTACGTATGTTACACGAGCAGGTTCAATAACGGGGGAGAGACGATGGTGAGGACGGTGAGTACTAGACATGTGATCTCTATGTCGATATTTTCCAAACATCGATATTTTTAACATCCATTTATTGAAGACAATATTTTCAGTATTGTATGTTAATAACATTAATTCTGTTGATTTTCAGTACCTTATGTTTTAAGACAATCAGTAAAATTATTTAATAAGTAATCAGTAATTTATATTTCATGTAATTTCATATAACTACAATTTAATGATTACTTACTAAATAATTTTACTGATTATCTTAAGACATAACAATACTGAAAATCAACAGAATTTATTAACAGACAATCAACACAACAAGTAAAAATATAATAGCAATGTTGTATGGTTGATGTTTTCTGGTAGTCACAATATTGGTAGTTTTGATTCAATGCATTTTGAACACAGACGTTTAAAATTTGAACGTCAGCGATTTGAAAAAACGATGATTCGTTGTCGATGTTACAACCCCAGTGAATAGGAGAACGGCAAGCTTGATCCCGCCTGGGCTATGTCCAAGGCTCCCTTGTGACCCAAGTGAAACGCTCGAAACTTCTCTTATTTCCATCCTCACTTCTTATTCCGAGGGAAACAGTTCAGCGCAGGAGGACAAAGGACTTCAATTTCTGTCGACTCCCCATCAAATTCGGTCTCCCCCTTTCACGGCCAGCCAAATGACCAGAATGCGAAAGAGAGAAAGAGAAAGATAGATAGATAGAGAGAGAGAAAGACATAGCGAAAGTGAAACAGAGATATAAGCATAGAACATTTGAAATAGGGATCCAATAACATGAATGATTTAAATGCAGGGGAAAACAAAAGAAGGGTGCAATTGAGTACAAAACGAGATGTTGATCACTTACGTTTACTCTTTTCAAGACAAGTCTCAGCATACTATTGTTTCAGAGGGAGTTGACTAACAGCTGTTCTGCATTCTTCTTGATTCAGTCCATGTGATTTTTCAGTTGCTAATTAAATGAGAAAAATTAATACAAAATAAATTTTATTGTAATATTATTTACGAATTTGATTAGTATCATTTTTCCCCATGATCGTGCAATCAATAACGACAGATTATACATCGTTTTCATTAATTATAGCAGCGTTATTGTTAGTTATTCTCGCAATTTTATACATTGATTAGTAATTCAGCAAGGGTATTTTTCCTTGTCTGGTGATATGGGTTGTTTTTTATTTATTTTTTTGCCTTTTTAATTAATTACTAGTTTTCTTATTTATTATATTGATCTTTTATTAGTTTCATTAACCAGTTTTAATAGTTTTATCACTGATTTGCATCTTTCTTATCATTGAGAAATTAACAGTGAATACATTTCTGAGTTTAATTTTCATACATTTCTTATTGAATGTTAAAAACAAATGTTAGGGACGTATGTGAAGAAATTAATACTGACCTTATTAATGAAATTTATTCTATAATTTCAAAGAAAACAAGAACACAAAATGTTAATGATGAATAAAATCTTAACGATAAATATTCAACTATAAGATTGATTCAAAATCTTTGAAAATCGTGTTTTAAGAAATGTGAGATTCTTGAAAATCTGTAAGAATAATATAAAAACTCATTTAAAACTAAACTAAAGGCAAACACTTCATTACATGAGTGATTTTTCTACATACTTCCGCTTTTAATGAACTTTATTTACCATGTTATTTTAATGTATGTTTTAGAATAATAACGAATAAAAAATAAATGATAAATGCAGGATTTTTTTCGACGTAACTTTCGATACGTGGACCTAATACCTTCCAAATCATAGAAACTGAAAGAGACGCTTTTATCACAATACTATCTCGACTGAAGAATATCTGGTGGTATGAAAGCTTCGAGTTGCAAATTTCTACCCAAGAGAGACGGCTCACTGCACATTGAACAAAAGAGCAGTGGTTCCGCCAGAATCGCATGGCTTTACAGGCTGGGAGGCACTGCGAAATTCATGTAGATGCTTCTTCCACCACACATTGCCGTTTCGAAAACAAACAAAATGCTATGCTCGGTTTCATTTCGGATTTTGGGGCCGTTGCATAGATTTCTGGGAGACAGACGGAAGTATTTTCGTCAGTTACATTAGTTCACTCATACAACAAATATCATGAATTGAAGCATACGTCAGAAGAGAGGGACAAGCATCAATTAGGTTGATTGTCAATTTTATGTTTCTGGGAGCGTCGACTGTTCAGTTGTAAGGCCCGTAAGTGTAATGCATGTTTTATTAGGGGAAGAACATATTCCTTCCCCTCTAGAAAGTGAGATACGGTGCTGGCAAACACGTTGAGTGGCAGGGATTTTCCTTCTTCGTGTCTCCCCTCAGAGTGGTACTGCCCCAACCGGGTAAAGCAATAAGCTTTCGATTCGTATCGTGACTTATGTGGTAATGTAGCCATGAAAGTGTAAGTAAATGAGTAAAGGGGAAGTGGAGAGAACAAGAATGAGAAAGGTAAGATTGCACATGATCTTGGGCCGTATGTTAAGATAGTGTATCGAAATGTGCCTGGCATTGGTATGAAAAATAAATAAACTGCGGGTAGGAGAAGTCAACCGCTTGAACTCTTCTCTAGAGTGCGTCTGAATTCGAAAGTCGACCTAGTTATGTATTCATCGTTGTGATTCAAAGCCCAACTAGTGGTACTTTTGATAGAATGGCACAGACTTTCTTGTGGTAATAAGTTAACAAACTTCTTTTACATGGGCTAGTTTTTCAGTCTTACTCCATTCTCTTGCCAGCTGTCAACTAACATCGCCAAAATTACATTTTTTAAAAATTCTCAATTCTTTTGCTTCCTAATGATTGAACCGAACTATTACCTTAATGATATTATAGAAGAATAAAACATCGCCGTATATGTAAAGTTTTGTTGAAATTTTTACAACTCCTTTTAAGAAAATGTCGTTTAAGCGTTACTGAAATTGCGAAACTTGAAGCTCTTTTTCACAGACAATTATGCCACTGAAATAAGTATAGGATATATCCTATCTACATAAGTATATTTTACTGTATTCTTACAATAATTTTAAAGGAAAAATGTTGAGTGATTTTTGAGAAAATGTTTAAAATGTCCCAGGGGCTTCATATAAAGCACTCCCAAAAAACGAATGGTTTTCAATATCCCAGAGCTTCGAGTGAGTCCAGATCGACCGGAAAATTTTCAGTTTAGAAACAATCCTACGCAAAGTTTAGGGGCTAGTGCTGTTCATACACGCCAGACGGAAGAAGTGGTGCTTTTGAAAAGGTCCAAACGTCCGTTCGTCTATCCGTCTGTACGTCCGTCCGTCCGTCCGTCCGTCTGTCGTCTGTGAACAATAGTAACACCAGAGGGGCAGTAGATTCTCAGAATACTTTTTGTGATCTTCCTTTAGTTTACTGAAAAATTATTACCCAATGACCTAATTCTTATTATAGGTTCTCTTTCAAGAGATCAATATAGGTAGGTATATACGGGCGTCCCAGAATAAAGGTTACAAACTTTTAGGACATGTAGAGATGTCAGATATGATCACTTGTTGCTAATGAATATATTGTGGGATATTTCATATAAGGTGCGCGTGCTGCATTTGTCCCTGATTATTACGAAACCCCAAATGCACAAATGTTCCTGCAAGGCGCATTGATTCGTTTTCGTAATAAGGTCTAGGAATATTATTTTTTTAAAGGTCAAATAAAAATGCATTTTCTCATTAGAATTAGTTTTTATAATATTATTCCATGTTCCGAAAGATCAATATTTATCTTCCCAGCTAGGTGGTCAATATTACTGGGTGAATCTCATTTAACGATGATCGTAATTAATGGCTCAAAATTAATGTTACTCTTCGACATTTATAAGTTGACTTTAATTAGTATATTATTGTGTACGTTTCTGTTTATTTATATGAAATACAACAATCATTTTAAATAAACAAGTTATAAACAGTCTAAAATAAAATGGGATCACAGAAAAACCATATATATACTGAGATCAACACACTGTTAATTTAAAATTAATAAAAATGGATATTGTTGAATTCTGAGTCATTGTAATTTTCACTATTTTTATTGTTGATTTGGAAATTTAATAAGAAATGGTCTTACCATTATTACTTGTGCGAAAATGCACACTAGTGATTTATCAAATTTTTCACATCTATGCTGCATTTATTTCGTGGTTTGTTGAATTCTCTCTTTGATATATAAATTGTAGAAAGTGACGAAACTTTCATGTAACAAATTTTGAAAATGTTAACTACTCAAACAATCGCCATAACTAAAATAATTAAAGAATTGACATTTCATCATTCTCATTAATGAATGATTCAACAGCATTTCCAGTGCCGTCCTTAACGTCTTCTTTCATCCAAGACCTGGTATCGCGGTCACCCTCTACCTCTGTCTACCAATTGTTTACCAGAAAAAGGGCATGTCTGAATAATTACTGCGATTATTACGCTACAGAGGGCAAAGAGAACGCGATGGCAACGTCGGGAGTGCCCGCAAGTTAAGTGGTGGATTTCATGGAGAGAGTTGTGTGGATTAGAGGAGAGCTACCAAGAGATTACCACTGCTTTATGAGCAGCCACAACAACGAAAAGAGCGCTCTATTTATTTTTTCTTTTTGTACTTTCGCTCCAGTGGTGTATTTAGTACAACTGTCCAAATACATTTGTCAGAATATAAATATTTTTGTTAGTTAAACTTGTCAGATTCTTAGTACTGTTATATAATTAAGTACTAAATATTATAACGTACTACAATCTCTTACAACTGATAATACTAATAAAAACTAATAATTTCGTTCGTGATGAAGCGTCAAAGTATTTGGTTTCAATGTTCCTCCCCAAAAATATAAAATATCTTATAGGTATATTATTAAGCACTTTATCAACTTGCAGTTCTAGTCTACGAACATGGAGGAATGTGTTTGTAGCTGGGTGGTATTACTACCACATAAGTGCACTTATCATTACTATGACTCTTGATACGTTCATACACATGCACTGTAAGAAATTCGTACAGTTATTTTCACTTTAACGTTCAACATCATTAAGTGAGCAGTACGTTTGGTCTATGTATAGAGCAAAATACCCGGAAAACTTTTTATGTGAATTTAGATTTCGCGGTAAAGATAAAACCTTAACTTTTAGATAATTGTGTATCATCAAGAAAGTACTTTAAAAGAAAATATTTCATAGTTATTCGAATTATACGCAAAATTAAATTAACAACAGAAGAAACACTTCATACAGATAACCATCACAGACTTACAGATGTATGTACTTGCAGACGACTTATAACTGCAAAGTGAAAATTAGTGAATGTAGATAACCTTAATTAGAACAGTTTGACAGGAAACCATCGTTTATTAAAACACATCATTAATGACAATAACAACATAACAAACTCGAATCTCGGTTCCACAGTTGGCAAAAATCTTATGGTTCAAAAGAAGTAGGCTACTCGACTAGCAAACAAGTCCATATGAAACGTTTCATTGAAACATATTTCTAAAATTGTGCATTTGCATTACTGTAGTGTTTGACTTGTTAATAGGCACGATATATTTACAAATAAAAAATATAATTGTAGACATTATTTTTTATGAATAATTAAAATATTTCTTTTACATGCACATATTAAACAGTACTTGAATTATTGAAATCCCGAAACACTATTTTATAAAAGCTTCTACAGCATTCCAACGACGTCTGCTGACATTTTTACGAACATTTCATCTGCAGCTCGAAAAACACTCTTCCAAATCCGCCGGATCCTTTCGCGCGTACGTTCCGCAGTTCTGCGCTGAAAACACGAAAAAAGAGTAAAACCCCGCGCACGCAATGCCGTAAGCGGCGTTTGGCGCCTTCTGGCGAAACGGCGACGCAAACGAGACAACAGACGGTTATCCCGCCGCACAGCGCATGAAAAAGCTACGGAGGATCCTTTCACAGACCATACGTCAAGCTAGCAAACACGTCGAACAAGTCTGTGCTGGGAGCCAGGAGTCATATTTTTCATTTCTCGATCGACTGTCGGAAATCGAGAGCTGGGAAGATAAACCGTGCTCTTCACCGCTGGACGGACCATTTCCAGTAGAGCTTGTGGAGATCGCAGAGGTCTCCTGGATTCGTCAGATGCTTGGAGAAAATGCTGCATTTACATGGTTGACAACATTTTGATAACTGGTGGTGCTAAAACAATACACACTTTCTCGCCTGCATTTTCAAGCAAAATTACCCCAAAAGTATTCAAATTTTCGAAAACTTATGTATGACCTTATTTCAAAATCTATCTTTAAAAAACCGATTTAACTAAGGGAAAAATCTCTACATTTAATATTTTAATTGTATGAAGGCTCTGAAAATTGTTAAACTTTTACAATTTTCGAAGAATCAGGGTTTTTAACAAACATGAGACGTGCACCATTCACATAGGCGCCCTTCACGCTATTCAACAACCAATTTAATCAAAAAAGATGGAACCGTTTTTTGAAAATTTGGAAATTGTCCCAGGAGCTTCATGTAAAGAACCCCCAAATTTAAAACACTTATTTTATATTCGAGGTGCCACCATATCAGTCAGATCGATTGAGGAATATCAATTTTGGAGAAAATCGACTGAACCATTTAGCCGCTAACGTCATTCACAGACCGACAGACAGACATTTTGCCGACATTAGATTTTTCGTTGTGAAGGACTAACAAAACATGAATTCTGGCTACACGACGTGTTAGAGGATTTTTTTTTAGAATTTAACACCTGAATTTAACAACTTTTTCGTTTCGGGTGCCCTATAAAAAGTCGCTCTGCTGTTAATTTGCTTGTTTTTGTACAGCATTACATAACCCTCTCTCTACTCCGTAGCAAGAAAATAAAAACGTACAAAATCCTACAGATCTATCAGTGACTACATACTACGCCTCACACCAAGTGCGACAGTGCGACAGTGAGTCCGTCACATTGCTGCCATTGTAGCACCTTTGGTCGAGGAATTGTGAGGTTTGAGTCCCGACGGTGACGTATATTCTTGCGGCCGGCTACTCTGACTGGTAGTAAAATAACTGTACTTGGCGCAACAGTCCACGTACGGGCCATAGCCAACCAGCAGCGTCCCGGCTTCGCTGCCATGTGTACGTGTGTTTACCACAAAGACTACAAACACACACACACACACACATGTGTGTGTGTGTAATGTACATATAAGCCCCGTTTGGCAGGGTACTGCCCCGGCATTCGCCTGGTGTTGATCGGAGAAACCACGGAAAACTACCGATCAGAGCAGCAAGCCGCTAGAATTCTCCTCCAGACAGCGATGGAATTTGACCTAGCTGAAAAGCTAGTGTCGAAAATCCTGCCGCCCTCATGATTCGAACGTACGACCTCCCGGTCAGAGTTCCCTATGGGGATCGGGTCATCCGTTAAGCTAATAAGAAATAAAAGCATATACTGAACTTTGATGAGAGTCCTTTAATAAAATGTACCCAAACTTAATTCATGTACTACTTATTTGAAGCCCGAACGTGTTTATGCTTAACCAGTCCCACGTGGAATACTGAGGAGGCTCTCCGCTTAATGGTGTTAGCTGAATTCCGACTGCCACGAAACCATTTGTGAAAGTACGTCAAAATGTAACTTACTACACAAATCATTAGTCGCACAAAAGTATTGTGTGTTGATGCAAAAGGTATTAATACACTATAATGAAGTTTATGATATTCGCTTTTTCCTCGGTCGTATTGTAATGTCATTTCACACGCGTGAATTAATATCCAATATTACATCATTGTTTCATAATATACTATTATTGTAGTATCGTCGTGTTCTGATTAAATGTGTCTTTTTGTCATTACAATAAGAGCATTTTAGTCCGAATTAATCCATATTCAATTACTGCTCCATCATTTATAACATACCATCATTATCCATCAAAATCCACTTCATTTATGGGTTATAAGGACAGAAACGTAAACAAAAATGCATACTGAGCTTAATGCCATTCCAATGGACAACTTTTAAACAAGTACGAAAAGATTCGCCATGGCGACAAACATAGACATGCTACAGCACCTGCAAATGATCAACAGAGAAATGAAATAACAAACGAGTTAACATGAAGTCAATTGACTTTTCGAGTTGAACTGTTATCATTGTTAAATATACTTTTCAGTTGATTACACACAACCGTAATCAGTTGATTTTAAGACGTTTAGATATAGATGTAGTTTTACAGAAAGAAGTAATGTAAGAGTGTGGTTATTAACTAACAAATAGGTTTAGAACGATTATTTTCTTTTCCAACGATTTATTTACTTTTTCTCTCTGTGTGCCTGATGTTGTTAATGACTACTTTCTTCTCTATAAGCCTTCAGACTTATACCACATAACCCGCATACATTTCCGCAACATGGAAATTTAACGTGTTACTACAGCATAAAAAAAATCCTAAATCGTATCAGAAAACAATATAGACAAAACTAATGAAGTGAAATGAGGGCAAAATATGAAGCCCCTTGTTAGATCTATATTGGCTGTATTTAATGTAAGGATGGTCAACATTTGATTAGTTTTAGTGTCTTTGTATAGGTTAAATAGAATAAAGCGTAGTATAGCTGGCTGATAGTTGTATAAATGATTGACATAGGATATTATTTCAATATGTTTTGCTTGCCAATTAATTTTGAAAGTATTTTATTGTGTTTTACAGAGTTCCTTGGTTACCAGATCGCATGAGTTTGAAAAGAATGATGAAGAAAAAATGAGAAAAGCATGAGTTTGTTGATTGCTTTGTCTTCATTTCGCTGAGCTCGATGATGGCCACCTAACATTGAATTTATGACTTTTAAATTATATTCTAGATGCTAAGAGTTGACGAGTGAGTTGTTGTCACACACAATTGGTAAGCGAAGACAGAAATGAAATTATGAACTGTACTCCAGTCAAATGCTTAGGAGCATTACTTCTTGTAAATCGCAAGTAAATTAATTATGTGTGGGGGGGTGGCTTCAAATGTTTGAAATACTTTTTTTTCAAATAGAACAAAGGCTACTTAAAACAAACACAATACATTTTTGTTAAACTCTCTGTATTTTCAAAAATTGAAAAATTTACATATAATTCAAAAACTTATGTGCCGTAGGATCGTCACTAATTTAATTTTACGTTAGATAATTGGATGCAAAACAAAATAATGCCATCATAAGTGTACTCGAAACAAGAGGTAAACTTTTACGCATTTCCAGAACCATAATATGTCACTAACATATCTATTACAGTAGTGATTTAAATTTGATTACTAAAATGAACCAATCAAAGTATTTTGCATTTGCTATCGTAATACTCCAAGTACTGTAAGTGGTGTGCGTGTGTGACCTTCTGATGGCTCATGGACAGCATGCTAGCTTTACGTGGTGCGATCCTGGGTTCGGTTCCGGGCCAGGGCAAAAGTAGTCCTGTTGCTTCCCATTAAAATCGTCTCACTTTCTATTGCTTTGTGACGAAAGAAAAGCTGAGTCAAGCCAAGTAAGTTTGGTTCGGTGATGGGAACACGGGACGTTCGCCACATGTCTCCGTTACCCCCAGACATAGATAACAAATAAAATGAGAGCCCAGGTCTCCAAGCACACAAGCTGACAAAAGTCGTATTAATCCGATCCTAAAATGTCAAATAATGTAAGTCCGACCATAAAATGACATACATTGTAAGTCTGTGTTGTCCATACCTACTACACCGAGTCGTGTTGGAAGCTCACGGGATGTTTTCACAAACATCCCTGATAAGTCCCAAACGCAGGTCAACTGTTCCCTGCCGTCCGTAATCCCGTTCCCAAAACGCTGCGAGGCGGCGCGGCGGGCAGAGGGCGCGCCACGCGAGGCTCTGTGAGTGGCGTGGAGCCCGGGGCGGGGCGGGGCGGGGCGGGGTTGGCTGGAGCGGCGGCACACCCGTCGATAATGAGGGCGGGGCGCCGGCAAATATTGACCCCTGGGCAATTAACGCGGTTGGTTGGAGGCCAGCCTGAGCGCCCCACATCCCCGCATTTACCACCCTCACCGTCGTAGCCTTTTCCACTTAGTCTGCCTCCATCTCGGTGTTCGCCTCCCAGTATCTACGCCGCCGGTGCCCGCGGCCCTGCCTAGTCTTCCATTCTGATGGTCCCGGGGTCAGAACGGGAGACGTCACCATCGTCACCCCTCCAACGTCACCCCCTTCAGCGTCTCTCTTCCAACGTTACCGCTCCATCACCGCCTTTTTTCTTCACTCCCTCCAACGCCACTCCCTCCAACGTCACTCCCTCCAACGTCACTCCCTCCAACGTCACTCCCTCCAACGTCACTCCCTCCAACGTCACTCCCTCCTACGTCACTCCCTCCTACGTCACTCCCTCCTACGTCACTCCCTCCTACGTCACTCCCTCCTACGTCCTCCCTCCAACGTCACTCCCTCCAACGTCCTCCCTCCAACGTCACTCCACCTACCACGTCCTCCCTCCTACGTCACTCCCTCCAACGTCACTCCCTCCTACGTCACTCCCTCCCCTACGTCACACTCCCTCCTACGTCCTCCCTCCCGTCACTCCCTCACCACGTCCTCCCTCCAACGTCCACTCCCCCTCCAGCGTCCTCCCTCAACGTCCTCCCTCCAACGTCACTCCCTCCAACGTCACTCCCTCCAACGTCCTCCCTCCAACGTCACTCCCTCAACGTCACTCCCTCAACGTCCTCCCTCCAACGTCCTCCCTCCAACGTCTCTCCCTCCAACGTCACTCCCTCCCGTGCACTCCCTCCTACGTCGCTCCTCCAACGTCACTCCCTCAACGTCACTCCCTCCAACGTCACTCCCTCCTACGTCACTCCCTCCAACGTCACTCCCTCCAACGTCACTCCCTCCAACGTCACTCCCTCCTACGTCACTCCCTCCAACGTCACTCCCTCCTACGTCACTCCCTCCTACGTCACTCCCTCCTACGTCACTCCCTCCTACGTCACTCCCTCCTACGTCACTCCCTCCTACGTCACTCCCTCCTACGTCACTCCCTCCTACGTCACTCCCTCCTACGTCACTCCCTCCTACGTCACTCCCTCCTACGTCACTCCCTTTTACGTCACTCCCTCCTACGTCACTCCCTCCAACATCACTCCCTCCAACGTCACTCCCTCCAACGTCACTCCCTCCAACGTCACTCCCTCCAACATCACTCTCCTAACACTTCACCACTCCAACGTCACCCACTTTAAAGTCACCCCTCTAACGTCCCCTTTCCAGTGACGTCCTTCAAGCGTCAACCTTTCTAACTTAAGCCTTCAAACGTCACCGATTCAACGTAATCCCTCCAACGACGTCTCTCACTCCACCCCTCGTACGTTAATCTTCCAACATCATCCTTCCATCGCGAACCCTTCCACATCACACCCCATTGCGGCTCTCCCTGCCCACTCCTTTCTTTTCCCCTCCTTCCGGCCACCTACTGCAAGACTTTTCCTCCCACTGACTCCCGCTCCCTGCTGCCTGACAACGCTTCTCCCTCGACATCTCCTAAACTATTACAGTGCCGTGTTAACACACGGGTCCGAAGGGCCCAATGTTTAAGACGTCCCCATAGTTCTTAAAAAATATTTAATAGTAAAATTTTCAAAAAATAAAATAAAAATCCGTACAAGAAGTAATGTATGATTAAACAATACGCGAAAAATTGGTATAACGGAGTGGTCTGTCAGGCATCATTAGTTAATATTTTTAATATGGAATGTTGGTGCTTGATGCGAGAATGTTGCGCAATGACGAGAACTTTAGGTTTTTGAGAAAACTTGTTCTTGTTTAATTTTTAGTCTTTTTCAATTTAATTGTGAAACTGTTATTCTTATTTACTTATATATGCATATGTTTCAATATTTTCTTTGAATAATTTTAAATTGAAACACTAAGAAATACTTTCAAAATGTTTAAAAAAACACAAAATACATTGTAAATTGATAGGATTTTTTTTCTATTTCAGCATCGAAATTGAAGTGGAAGTGAAAGTAATGATAGGGGGCCCCAAATTAGCCCCTAGCTGCACTGATCTTTAAGCGGCCCTGCACTATCATCATTGTCTCTATGTCCACCGTATGTCCACCAACTATCCAAATTACTTCTTGCTACTTTATTGTTAGTGATTCCCGGCGCGTCAACTACTATGCTCATTAGTGCCGTGAGTGTAGTGCGTGTTTTCGCTCCGGAGATGGCGGTGGTCTTCCCCCGCTGGATGGCGAGATCCGGGGCCCACGTACCGTCGGCTAACAGCGTCTTCCCCAGCCAGCACCACAGCCGGAAAAAGTTTTAAGTCCCCGACCGGTCTCTCGACATCTGTGGTAGCGTAGAGCATGTTAGTATAGGTGTGTGTAAGGTGCGAGGATAGGACAAGGATGAGGAAGGCAAGATCGCGCGCGGTCCGTGGCTCGTTTGTTAGGGTACTGCTCCGACATTCGCATGGTGTCCTCCCCGAGGTCCTTCCCCCTCCATCGCCCATGGCGCTGCTCCCACCTTCCACTACAGGCGAAGGCGCAGCTAGCGAACAAATCGCGGCGGTAGGTCGGGAAAGCGGCGCTGGCTCTGCGGTCGGAACGTGATTGACTTCCGCAGAGAATCTGGATTGTGGGTCATTAGTTTATTTGGCCGTCCCATCATTACTTGGATACTTCCTTTGTCGTGACTCCTTGAGTGTTGACACTGCTGAATTGATTATTTCGTGTTTCCTGACACGTCCACTATGTGTAGTCCCTTCAGTGTAGTGCATGTTTAGCCACGGGAGATGACGATGATCTTCCTCCTCCGGATGGCGAAATCTACTAGCTGCACTTCGCTAGCGGGATTTCTTCCACGAGGTATCGCCCACCAGTGAATTACCGGGCCCTAGATCGCGCGGTTCTTGGCCTGTTGTTAGGGTACTGCTCCGGCATTCACCGCGTATTTATCGATAAAACCACGGAAAACTATCGATTAGAGAAGTCGGACGTAAACCTTATCTAATCAGCGGTTGAATTCGACCTAATCATTTAGCTAGTATCGAAAATCTCATCATCGGGTCCCGAATCACAGGACCTCCCTCACGGAGGCGCTGTAGTGACATCAGTTGATGCCCTGAGACACCTAACGCGACACGCTTTGCGACTGTTACAAATGTAATATCAAGCTATATAAAATAATTATCATTGGTAACTCCATGAAAGTCTTGGAAATTATGGATAAATCTTCGAACGTGAAGTGACGAGGAGATTTATCTGAGAATTTCCAAAGCACAAGCGGAATTGAATAGAACTATTTCAGGAATGATATTTGAATTTGACAAGTCGATTCATGGATACTCGTTCTGTAAGTTAATCTGGAATGATTACGTATTTTCAATAATTTCCATTTCTATGTGCATCAACCTCCCTTCTCTGTTTACGTATGCAAGACAGTCTGCAACGTTACAATCAAGGAAGTTAGGTTGAACGTACAACCTTCTTGTTTATACTCTACAAGAAAGAAGTAATATAGTATTATGAATAAATGGAAAATGCCCGTAAATAAAACATAAAATATAAAGGTTTATTTCATTTTATTTCCTTCAAAATGTGCAAAATTTCTTGAAGTATGCATCTTTTCCAATGATATACATGCGGCTATTACAAAAATGTTCAAACTGTTCTCACACTTACTTTCTACTTCTATTGGTGTTCCCTGGAATAGCTTATTGAATAATATTGTCGTTTTTCCTCTGACACATCAAATTGTTTCATCGTTTTTTCAGTTAACAACTGTGTAAATAAGACAAGGGAAAAGTGCACTTTTTTACACATCAACACAAGTATCTTGCCTTCTATCAGCCATTAGATTTTGGTAATGCAAAGATTTCGTATGTTATTGAAAATCTATTGAAATTTATCGGTTTCTTCAGTGGCCGTCCAGCAAGTTATGATAGACATTTACATTCACAAAAATATAAATTACAATAACTACACATAATATTTCACCGTGACTTATTACGTAATATCGGCTACTTTTTGTAATTGTCAATTTACAAGATAGTAATTTGTGTCTCGTTTATCACTTTTTAGACGTTTACTTTAATATTGTTTGTCAGTAGATTAAAAATTTGTTTACAAAAAGTTGTTGATGAAAAAACAAGTGTTCAAAACTAGTAAAAAATATTGTATTTTTAATTTGATATCCCATCAATACAGGTGAATAAATATGGATGGTAGTTATTTGGTTTGACAACATTAGAAAATTACTTACGTAATCTTATTCACTTAGTTCAAAATTGTTGTTAATCAATGTTAAAGATCAATGTTAATTTTCCGGTGAACCAGAATACAGTCACCGTAAATTAATATACGTACGGTGTTTTTATGATAATGAGAAACACGAACATGTTGGAGAATTAATTTTAATGTTCCTTTAAACGAAACAAATAGTATCTAATGTCGAGAAAATTATAGCAGTTTGCAGGGCGAAACCGACATTCCAGAAAACTATCCGACCGAATTCACGTTGCATGGCTTATTGTGCACGAAAACCCGAGCGTGTTTAGAGTAAAGGCCCGGCTCTTCTCGGATGTCCGTTGGAACTAACTTTCTCGACGTCTAATTGTTACTCTGCCAGTCCCGGCATTGGTTTCTCCGAACAACAGCGGGGAAGTGGTGAAAGCTCAGCGATTACGCTTCGCAGGAGAATCAAGGAGGCGATGGTGGAGCAGCGAGGCTTGACTAAGCCCAGAACACGCTCGCGCGCGTGTGTGTGTGTGTGTGTGTGTGTGTGTGTGTGTGTGTGTATGTGGGTCTCTGTTGTTCCGATTGCGAGAGGACGAGACTGCTCATCGCGTACAATTTGTGGGACGTGTGGATGTACCACGGACACCGTTCACCAACCACGCTACACTTAATAGACAAATATTACAAGACGATCTGGTACAATTGGAATCTAATGAATAGTTAGCAATAATGTGCTGTTAAAATTTATGAAAATAAACGTTTCATTATGTTAAAATTAGACATCGGATGTTTAGGGAAATGCCTATTATATTCTAGCGAACTTATTTAAATGCTGATAATGTATATGCACGAATCATAACAAATAATGACATGACCCAGTTTTATAATGATTATTTTTGATTTTTTAGCATCAATGCATTTTTATTCCATTAATAGTTTTTTAGAATTATTGGACTTTTTTGCATTTTATGTATTATTTTAAGATATCAGAAAATCGACTACGGTCTAACATGACTATTCATTACGAAATCTTCAATTTTCTTCAATCTTTGCATTTATTCAATCTTTGCTATCAAAATATTCAATCTTTGCATTTCAAAATACGAGAGAATTCCTAAAAGTATACTGACAGATTTTACTTCTTTTCCCTATTTTATAAATACCAGTCACTTGCTGAGAACATGGTCGATTGTCAATACATCGAGAGCACCGAAATTTTAAGTGAAAATAAATGTAAATTCCCAGAAGGTTTCAGTGTTGCAGGTATTGGTCTTCTAAAATACACGCCAGTCACATCAGTAGAGGTTGAGGGATCCTTCTCCGCAGTCAAACTAATTTTGTCTCCCAATCGTCGCTTTGAAATTGTGAGCTTTGAAAAGTTACTGGTAATATATTGTAATGCAAGTGTTTTAAATATGTCAATTTAATTTACATTAAAATGTACGTACTTGTTTTATGCATTTTAACAAAATAATTCAGACAAAAATTACAATTGTTCATTTGATTGTGTATGTAACTAATGACAGTGCCTTTTTCTTGACATTTTCGTAACATTTTGGCACCTAAAAGACGACTTTTGTAGTGCCTAAACATCCAATGACCAGTTACAATACATTTAGAGCTTTATAAATATCATTAAAAGATTTTTCCACGGTAATCATAATCGTCTATTTTCTATTAGTGTAATGAAAATATTTCTTTTATTATAGATGAATTCTGTCCTGTCCTCCTCCTGTCCACACTCCCCCTGCCAGCCCGCTCTCCCCTAATAGCCCTGTCTTCTCCTCAAGTCTGCTCTCCCCCTTCTATCAACTCTCCCCTTCCTGCTGGCTCTTCCCTTCCTATCCGCTTCCCCCTTATGTCCGCTTTCTTCTTCCTGTTCGTTTACGCTTCCTTTCCGCTCTCCCCTTCCTATCTGCTCTCCCCTACCTGTTCGCTCTCCCCTTCCTGCCCGATTGTCCCTCCTGCCCGCTCTCGTCTTCCTATTCGCTTTCCCCTCCCTATCCGCTCTTCCTCCTCCTGTCCGTTCTCCTCCTCCTTTTCGATTTTTCTTTCCTGTTCGCTCTTGCCCTCGTGCCCGCTTCCCCCGTTCTGGCCGCTCTCCTCTTCCTGTTAGTTTTCCCCTTATATCCGCTCCTCCTCTCCTGTCCGCTCTCTCCCTTCATTAAGAACACTCACCCTCTCCACCCCACTGTCCCCCTCCTGTCCTCCCCTCCTAACCGCTGTACCCTCCTCTCTGCTCTCTCCCTCCTGACCCCTCTAGCATCTTGCCCACTCACCCTCTTACTCACCGCTATCCCCCCCCCCAGGTCCCTCTCTCCTGCACCACTACTTGTTCCACCGGTCCCACGTTTCCACTCATTCACCCGCCCTATATATTCTTCCCATTTGCGTCAACCATTCTTCATTGTCTTGTTTATCGATCCGCCTCTGTCCTGTTCACACTCAGCCTCCCTTTCTTGTTCCAGCCATACCTTCAATCGCTTTACTATCTTTTCCCTTTTCTCCTCCTTCTAGCTCTCTGCCCCACTGTTCACCGCCCTGTCCTCTTATATCCTTCTCTGGTGCCCACTGATTCGTGGATTTTCCTGAGCCCTACCTGACCGACAATGTCCTTCCTCCCTTATTATATCCTTTTCCGTTTGTGTCCCATTCTATCCGGCTTGGCACTGCCTGTCAATGATCTAAACCCAACGCCACGTCCACACCTTTTCATTCTCTTATCCCTCCTTGCTCTATCGAGTTCGATTCTGCCCATTGTGTCCCGCTATATTACACACCCTTCTAGAACCGGTTCCTATGAACTGTGTGAAAAGGTTTGGAAATCGGCCGCGCTTGACATTTATTGCTCGGTTCGCAATGACTCGAGACGCAATCACAAAACGGGTGTATTTGTCATAATCATGTTGTCCAAATATGTTTTGTCAACTCCTTTTTTTCAACTTCCCACTCATCGCTTTGTCGCCATGTTATTTTTGATTTTTAATTCCATGCAACTTCGTCGCACAGGCTTCCTCAAATTAACGACACTTGGACCTGGTTTTATTGCTTGGCAGTGACGTAGGGCGAGCCGGAGATTCCATTCCATTTCATTCCATTCTCCCCAGGACTCGCTGAGTTTGAAATTCCACCTGGGCGGGAAGGGGGAAGAAAGACGAATAGGATGTTAGACGGACTGACTAATGTATAAAGTGATGTAGGAACGAAGGTGGATGGAATGTGAACGGTTGGACAGTCGGGCATGTAAGTGCGTGGGAAGTCACCGTTGGTTATCTATATGCATGAAGAGCAAAGTTCTTGGATGTCGCGTGGTGTATGTACGCGTCGGTTGACGAAGTAACCCAGACTGCGTCTATTCACAAGTTAAAGTTTTTGTTTGGGTTAGTGTTATCGTGTCCACCTACATAGTGTAGATGGCTGCCATGCGGTAATACGAAGCTTATGTCTGTCTCTAACAGGGAGGTCCTAATTTCGAGTCTGGATGGCGGCGGATTTTCGACTTTAGCTAAAGAGTGATGAAATAATGTAAGTCATCTTTGTCAACTAAAATGTATTAAGAGATACGAAGAAAGCCAGTTGAATAATATCAACATCATATTAGCAATATACAGTAGCTAAAGAGCTGGGTCAAATTCAAACGCTCTGAGAAGGAGAATTCTAGCGGCGAGCTGCTCCGATCAGTAGTTTTCCATTGTATCTCCGGTCAATACCAGGCGAATTCCAGAGAAGTACATTAACAAACGGGCCTCGCATCGCGCGCAATCTTTCTTTCCTCTTCCTTATCTCCTCGCCCAGTAATTACACACACACACACGCTTACATACACTACACTATCACACATGTCGCGAGACCATTCGGGAGCTTAGAACTTGTCCCAGATGGGACGTGCCCTGCAGCGGGGAGACACGCGGAAAAGGGAAATACTCTCCAAGCCGAACCCCGTAGGGCCGAGTCGGATCTCACCTCGCAGGTAGGGAAAAACACCACCACCTCCCGCCATAAAACATTCACTATTCTAACGGGACTATCGTAACGGTCACAGCGGGCGACGTGCCTCGAAATATCAATCAATTATTCTACGAATATTGTGGGTTCGTTTATCTCCCGGATGGCAAGTAACAGCTTAGTTCACTTAATATTTTTGTTGAATTGATGTTAGTTTGCTCCAATTTGAGGTATTCCCGCATGCCATTGGTATCACTCCTAGATTAGTCAGATCGCATCATCCCCAGATGCAACAAACCCTCAAATAACTTTTTCTTAAAAACTGCTCCAATATTTTCAACAAAAATTTGCATGCATGACCAGGTTTTACTCTTTTATAATATTCTTAAAATGTTATTTCAATTAGACCGTTAGAGAACCAAAATGTTGAGAGAAAAAAGTAAAAAAGTGACCTTCAGGTGGCAATGGAAAACATTTGGGGAGAAGGTAGGGCAAAACAGAAAATCTAACCCAGACTAAAGAGAATGGTAACTAGTATGAAAAAGCCTGTGCCATTCTGAAGCACCATTATTTCGCATTATTATAATGCGATAACCAGGAATCAGCGGTTCTTAAAAACATCACAGACACTCGTCGAACGAATAATATGCTTGCTACGGACTAACATTCAAAATTCAAAGTGCTGGGATTACATTGCATTGTTCTCAATCAATAATTTATGTTTCGTCAATTCAAAAACAGTTCAGAAACAAGGTCATTTATTTTTAAACAAAAATGTTAACGATTTTAGAATTTAAAAATTAGGCCAGAAACACGTATTGTAGTTATAAGATATACTTGTAAATGTGAAATTGATTTTCTAACTAGACATAAATGTAAATTAACTTTTAATATCTCACCTCTTCATAGTACTGCATTTATTTGTCACCCTATAAATTCAAATTAGTTTCGGCTTCTGTCTTGCACATCCTCTCAAGATCCAGAGCTCCAGATAAAAGGCACAAAAAGCGTACACGCATGGCAAAACAATGGAACTCCCTTGGTAACTAACCATCCTCTGGGAACTATTCAATTACGAAGACTCAAAACATGTACGCATATCTACGTATATCTCATTGCATCGTATAATAAATTGTATTTGGGCAACTTGAAATAAAATATCATTTCGTACAACATATTTTGCATAATAACGTAGTGAAATATCTGTGAGATATTTTGTAGTTGATTAATTATTTCACTGATATATTTCAACGTTAAACAATATCGTTAACGACATCTCTACTTTCGTTCGTAGGGCATCCAAAAACACGAAATTAATCAGAGCAAAGATGTAAGGTCATTGACTCTTTGAATACTTGGACAACTTCCAAGAATCATTACTTTATGGATTGTTTTTAAGATATCGGAAGCTTTTCTTATCTTAGCAGCCTTCCTTCAGTCCATTAATTTAAATTACATTTTCTCTCTTCTTCTAGCTATCTTTGTTGCCGTGCTTTCGTGAGGTCAGGGATAGGGCGGCTCATGCAATTCTATGCAGCATTCGCTGTCATCCAACAGGAAGATTAAACTAAGGAAGGAAAAAGGTAGTGAAAAACAAGGCGCCTCTTTCTAAGAATAAGTTTTATAATTCCCTAGTGGACCCGACAATGCTTCTCTATTGCAATGTATTACACTTCACACGTTACTGGTCACGTCTTGTTAATTACGTTTTACGCTCCGCTCTGCCAAGAATTTTAATACATGAAAGACATTCTCGTGAGTATGAGTTTGTTCCATGTGTTGCTTTGGACAGGGCTATCAATATCCTCTTGATAAAACGTTCTCCCTCATGTTTGGGCATGTATTCGCTGAGGTACTGTCTTGGAGAAATTTGATTTACTTGTCCGAAATATCGTTCAAGAAATAATTTCGGCCGATATTTCACATTCACAGGGGCGTAATGTGCAGCGAAGACACTTAATACTTAAGGATACGGCGGGTTGCGTAGAGCTTCAGTTCAGAAGCACTTGAGTCATCACAAACGCATAAAATCATCATCAACTCACGACTATGTGCGACAGACATACACACATTCTCATTGTACTATGCCTATATTCTATGCGCAACTCTAAACAGTAAAATGACAAAGTTTTATCGCAATCGGATGAACGATACTGTAGCGCATAAAGTACGAACAAAAACACAAACATTAATTTTTATGTATTAGATTTATTTTCTATTATACATTTTTTTATCTAATGCAATCTTGCGCATCTCTGTATCATAGTTCAATTTTCTAAATATGGTCTCGAAAAGTAAATGGAATAATTTTGCATTATGGACATTTTGAAAAAGCCACATATTTTTACGAGTAGAAGTTTTTCGAGTTTTACGAGTTAAAGAAAGTAGGTAGGTTATTGGTTAATTCAAAAGTTTTTAAATTCATAACCACAATGCTATACATAAATGGAACATGAAAGAAATATTTTTATAAATAGGTCAAAATTACTAAAAAACATAAAATGGCCTTTTAAAATGTCTTAGCCTCAGGAAATATCTAAATCTTTATTAAATATTGAAATTTAAAATGACAAGAATTACGTAGAAAACTTTTTGGAACATAATCAAAACTTTTCAAATTAACCGGAAAATTTTGTAAAATTCTAATTACTATGAATAATAATTTTTAAATTTGATCTCTGTTCGTAATTTTCAGAGAGAACATATTTTCAAACTATGTAATAATTCAAAGCATCTAGCGGTAAAATAGAAGTTCTTGGAAACTTTAGTTACAAACATTGAAAATACATCTTAATAAATACATATGTGTTACATGACTTTTCGCCTGCCAAATAATCTAGTGCTAATGGTGCTCAATGTGGGGTTAGCGGGTTACAAGGCCAGTCTAGTGCAAGTTTACACGGACGGCAACAGCGCCAACTTGGTCATATACCGGTATTTGGGGGTACACGCTGAAAAAAATTACTTCTTAAATTATCAGCAACCTTCATTTCTTTTCTTATTTTACTTTATAAACTGTGCAGAAGACATTATATATTTTCTCGAGTGACTTTTGGACGCCTCAACACGTCTTTTTTTTCAATTATTTGGTTGAAAAAGTAAGTAGTGCTGACTAGAAAACCACTAAAAGAATAATTTAAACATTGATAATCTTGTTTTATGTGAGTCTCAACATCAGTCACAATAATGAAGATAAAAATGTTAAATTACTTAAAAAATATCAAAGATACAAGTTACATTTTTGTAACAAAAGTATTGAGATACGCTAAACAGTTTGTGTGTGTGAGTGTGAGGGTGTGTGTATAATGTAGTGGGCACCAGACGAGTTAGTACGAGTATATCCTCGATGGAGATCCCAGAGCAAACCAGTTATATTTCATTTCTAAGACGAGTGCCTCAACGACACGTATTTTCTCGTATTATTCATAACTGTGGTAATTTTTGAAAATTAAGAACTTTCATCAAAAATGACACCTGCTCCGTTTCTGAGCATTATTTACTATATCAGAGTATTTAAAAACAAAAACGTTGAGGCATTTTTTGAGAAAGTAAATCTTTAAAAATGACCTTATTTAAAGCAAAAATACTCACATTTTCCAAAAACTGCACAGGACATTATTTCAAAATAGGTCTTTGAATAACATACTTCATTCAGACAATATTATATCAATAATGTTATAGTTGTAGGAAAAAGCCGAAAAAATTTTGAACTTTTGAAATTTTTGAAAGGGCATATTATTCAACGAAATGAGACATGCCATATTTCTTTAAGCGACCTCTACGCTCCCCGACGACAACGTTTAATAAAAAAATGAGCCATTTTTTAGAAAATTCTAAAATGTTGAGCGCTTTATAAAGTATCCCCAAAAATCAAATATCCATTTCAAACTCGCATAGATTTTAATTTCTTCAGATGAATCGAAGGATATCCAGTTTGGAGAAAATCGTCTGAAGGGTTTACGCGCTAGCGTTGACCAAGTACGAACGTACAGATGCACGGATTGACGGACGGACTAACCTACGGACTGACGGACGGACTGACGGACGGATGGACTGACGGACGGATGGACTGACGGATGCATGGACTGACGGACGGATGGACTGACGGACGGATGGACTGACGGACGGATGGACTGACGGACGGATGGACTGACGGACGGATGGACTGACGGACGGATGGACTGACGGACTGATGGACTGACGGACTGATGGACTGACGGACGGATGGACTGACGGACGGATGGACTGACGGACTGATGGACTGACGGACTGATGGACGGATGGACTGACGGACGGATGGACTGACGGACGGACTGACGGACGGATGGACTGACGGACGGATGGACTGACGGACGGAAGGACTGACGGACGGATGGACTGACTGATGGACGGACTGACTGGTGGACGGACTGACTGGTGGACGGACTGACTGGTGGACGGACTGACTGGTGGACGGACTGACTGATGGACGGACTGACTGATGGACGGACTGACTGATGGACGGACGGACGGACTGATGGATGAACTGATGGATGGATGGGCGGGCTGATTGATAGACTGACAGACGGTGGGGGTGTAATGAACTGACTGATGGTCGGACGGGTCTAACGATGATAAAATTAAAATATGGTAAGTTACAATAAGTATAATACTTGTTGATTTTCTAAGTTTTGTCTCTACAATAATTTTTTGTTTTGGGGGAACGAAATTTCTTCCCAGTGAGTTCACACAGAAAACATGCTTTTAAAGACGAAGATTAATAGAATGATGATAATAATAATAATAATAACAACAATAATAATAATAATAACAATAATAATAATAACTATTATTATTATAATCAAGAATTAAAAATATTAAGTTTGCATAATATTTGAGTAGATCACATTACAAGTGTGCAAAGAACAAATCCGACATACATTGCTACCCTCACTTCAATAACGTAGGCATTTTTAGCCCCAAAGAGTGAGGCAACCTCACAGAGTAAACAGGTTAGCCAAACGATTTTCCATAAATTTTCGATCCGCGCACCCCACACCTCGGTTCCCCGATGCGCGTCATCCCTTCCCCTTTTCCACCCCCACGTGCTCACACCCCACCCTTTCGCCTCAAGCCGGAGGAAAACACGTTGCCCTTACTTGGAAATTAAATTTCACGGCGAAACCACCTTGTCGGGGCGCTAAACTTCGCCATTATCTGACAAACAAGGTTTCTGCCGCCTGAACACCAAGTTGGTGGCCGCCTGCTAGACTCCCGCCGTCTGCGTCCCCCATGCTGCTTTGGATGTTACCTTATCCTTCTTTCGTTCTTCTTCCTCTTTAATGTCGTTCCAGTCTGGCTTTTATTCTAATTCCAATACTGAAGTTTGACGTTGTAAAAAAGTGTTTTTAAACTCTCGAAAACCAGTATTTGATGGATTCCAAAACAAGTTTATAATATTTGATGTAGAATGAAGGTGCTCTGTTGTAATTTACTCGCATTTAGTGTAGTCACTTGTTTGTGTTTCCTTCGTGATCTACCAGGATCCACCTAGAATGTCATTGTTGTTGTTTGTTTTGGCAGAACGCTCACCTTCATACTATTTTTACCAGTGATTTGATTTTACTTAGACATTTTTCCACCACTTTTCTGCATATTTAATTCATTTTTTTAACTTAATGAGTGCAGCCTGTATTAGACACGAAACAATCTGTATTAGATATGAAACATATTTCATAGCCTATAAGGTAAAATCAATTATTTGTAAATTGTTCCTACAAACTATTGCATCACTGGCTACAACACGTCATTTGGTAATCCGTACCTCGGCATTTATGGAAATTTCAAGAAAATGCAGTAACGACATAGTGAAATTTTGATCGTGGATTTTTTGTATTCTTTTCTTCCATTTCTACATCATCAAAGTATCAAGACTGCCATTGAGGCAGCCTCCTTTTTACGTACTGATTGATTGATTAATTAATTAAGAGGAACACAAATTAATTAATTTGTGTTTCGGGTCAAATCAATTGTCTCGTGATTGTGGTGAATGTCCCGTTAGTTGTTGGAGCCCCTGGAATTGGCAGTCATTCCTTCCACGTTGGTTGGGGAGATCCTCTTTTTTTCCTCTCAAGATATCTCCCCCGCCGGAGCACCGCCCCAGCCGGGCTAAGCTCTAAGTTCCCGACATGTGTAGGAGTGCGATGCATGTAAGCGATGTACGTATGTGTGTAAGCGGAGTGAATAGGACACAGAAGAGAAAGAGAAAAATGGCGCGCGATCCTTGACCCATTTGTTAAGACACAGCTATGACATTTGCCCGATATTGATCGGAGAAACCAAAACAAACTACCATTTCGGGAATTTGGACTCTATAATGTTCCTCCAGACATCGACTGAAATCGATGTACTCGTAGCTCTCTAGCTTGTGTCCGTGAGACCGTTGAAGCGGATGCTACTCCCATGTTCTCCGTGAATTGATGAGGTAAACCCCGAACTTCGTTAATGAGTGCAGTTAACCTAAGAATTCAACTGGGAGAAATTGATTCTCTCCATAACGTATTGAAATAATAATTCTAATATAAGTTCTTGGTGGATTTATTTGCGAACTCAGAAAATGCACGTTCCGTAATCGTATAACTATATCCTATAGTAACAGGGAACTATTTTTTAAAATTCAAAACAAATTAAATTTATAATCTATTTTATATTAAAATAATTAGTAAATATGATAAAATTGACTGTTGACAATAAAAAATTATTGTGGTTGAAGGTGTCCCATATATATATATATATATATATATATATATATATATATATATATATATGTGACGCCGAGCCCAGGTGTGGGCTGTCGCCACTGTTGTTAGTATGGGAGGCCGCGCGCCTGCGAGGGCGCAGTTCGTGGTTTTCTCCTCCCCCCCCCCAGGCGGCAGTATCGGCCGTAGCGGAGGGGTAGTGAAAGGGGGAAAGTGGGGAGTAAGGAAGGAGGGGAGTGAAGTAGGGTTGGGGTCGACCAGGTGTGTCGCGAACCAGTTGGATGTGAACGGTAGCAGTGGAGTGAAGGCAGTGAGAGATGAGATACTGCAGTTTCTCTATGTAGTGCAATATTTTATTGGAGTTTGTCCAATATCACAGATTGTGATATAAATAGCGGAGTGGAAGGATAGTTACACAGCTATTTCTAATGTTATGTTTCGGCAATAGTGTATCCATGAATTTCTTCTGATTGTAATTTGTGTGATGTGGTTTCATGGCATGTAGTATCAGCATTTGCCGTCCAATATCACAGATTGTGATATAAATAGCGGAGTGGAAGGACAGTTACACAGCTATTTCTAGTGTTATAATGTTTCAGCAAAATGTGTATCCATGAATTTCTTCTGATTGTAATTTGTATGATGTGATTTCATGGCATGTAGTGTGAGCATTTGACAGGATTGCTTTGTGACCCTGCAGGGTAAGGAAGGCATAATGTTGCAATGATTACTTGTATGGCAATGAACTAGTATTATCGTTTAAGAGTTTGGGGAAAGATACTCCAAAGTGTTTTGAGTATTTAACAAAAGCAATGAAAATCTTTGTCAATTTTGAATTTTCTTTTTCCTTAAAATTTTTGTAAAAATGGTGCAGAATGTTTATTTCATTGCTTACATTTAATTGCTTACATTTCTGTTGTTGTGTGTTGATCAAATTTGGATGTAAATTTTTATTTGGAAATAAGGGAATTGTGTTAAATAATGTACAATTCTGAAGTGTTTGGTGCAGATGCACTTAATTGTTGTACAGATCATATGGAAGGATAATGTTCATTCCAAATGACTAAGTTATTTGTTCAAATTAAATAATTTGATTTTCGTTTTTTTAAAAAACTGGTTGTTTATAATCCTCAGAATTGTTCTAGGAATAATACTTCTGTGTTGTTGGTTTCCATTTCGGGAAGCGTGGGAGCAGCCAGGGCAAGAACTCCGCCCCCCCGGTCCCCGACTTCCGTTACAGGAGGTATCAAACTATCATGCAAACCTTGAAGTACGGCCCTCCGCACGGCGGACGCCACGTCGCCGCGCGAGCATCCCGTTACGTCACAATATATATATATATATATATATATATATATATATATATAGAGAGAGAGAGAGAGAGAGAGAGAGAGAGAGAGAGACGATAGCTTGAGCTACTTGTTTCGATTCTTTCAAAGACTACTGATACTTTTAAGTTTCTCTGTAGCACTGTGTTAGAGATATACAATGGTGTTGCAGCAATCATCCTAAACGCTTGTTATTGAAATCCATGTAAAATGGAAAAATTTGACTTACTGGCTGTGTTCAAAATCTGGATGCGGTAAGTCCATGAAGGGATTATTAGTGTTTTATAGATCAATAATTTTTGTCTACGAATAGCTTCAATGGTGCCCTATTAGCCAAGTCAGACTTTTCACTTCTAGTTGATGTTGCTTCTTCTTGGCTACTACATGAGGTTTCCAGATAAGTATTTTGCCCAGATGTATTCGTAAATACTTCACACTTTCATTCAGCAAAATTGTGGTATGATTCATATGTACGGTGTTATAATTTGATGTTCAACACCAAAGGAATCTTCTGTTCCCATCCGAGACCGCACTGACGAAACATCGCACCGGTACCTCGAATTCTAGATCATGCAGGCACCGCTGGGTGCAGTCGTAACGATTGTAAGCTTCCGGCGTTAGTACAAGTACACTTTCATCGAAAATCTTCTGCAGCTTCCGCGACGTACATCAGCAAGCAAGGACGGCGCCGCGGGCCAGACACGCGGCGGAGGCGGCAACAGCAGCAAGGCTACAGCGTCGCGATTGGTACACTCTCCCGCCCATGCCTCGCATACGCAACGAGCGAGCGCATGCATAACAATCCGCGCGACAGCACGTGAGGTGAAAGGTTATCGCAGTTCGTTACTCGGAAGCATATACTGCCTCACCTCGCGCCCAGTCGTTGATAGGGAGGCGACATTCGCGTCGACGTTCTGCAAAACATCGATGTATTTACAGAAATATATGTTTTAAATACTGATGAACTGAAACTGATGTTTTAAACATCAATATTTTGTGCTCGATATTTTTATGTTCTGTTTGTAAATGAATAATTCTCATAATTAGAATTCTGTAAAAATTAAAATTTGAAATAACAACCAATGGTACCACTGTCAGTATTCGTTCCAACCAAAGGAACATTTGTACCAAATTCACCGAGAAACCTATTTCTAGACGGAAATGATCCCGATGCGTTGATATTCCTGAAGCTTTTCTGTGCATTTTGCACATGATGAGGCGGCCAGCGCATGTGCCGTGGTATAAGAGCTCCCCTCTTTCTCCTCTTTTCGGCGTAATAAGATTTGACACTTTGATATGATGTTGGTTGGTTGTTAGTGATTCCGGGCGCGTCAACAGATTAGGTCATTAGTCCCGTAAGTGTAGTGCATGCTTTCCTCTGGAGATGGTGGTGATCTTCCCCCGCTGGATGGCGAGATCCGACGCCGACCTGCCGTCGACTAGCCTAACGAGGACTCTCCCTCCAGCGGGGCACCGCCCTAACCGGGACAAGCTCTAAGCTCCCGACCGGTCTCCCAGAATGTATGGTAGTGTAGTGCATGTTAGTGTAATAGTGTGAGTGTTTGTGTAAGGGCAGAGGAAAGGACAAGGAAGAGGAAGAAAAAATCGCGCGCGGACCGTGGCCCGTTTGTTAGGGTGCAGCTCCGGCATTCATCTGGTGTTGATCGGAGAAACCACGGAAATCTACCGATCAGAGCAGCTGGCCGCTGGAATTCTCCTCCAGACAGCGACTGAATTCGACCTAGCGGAAAAGCTAGTGTCACACGGGGGTTGAAAAACATCCATGGATTTTACGCTTTCAGTCGGTAGTATGCTTTCAGTCCGAAGCTGCTTGTGTTATTTCCTTATTTTAGACCTTAACAAAATACAGCAATGATGATTTTTAAACACAATGAAAATACAAACAATAACTAATAACCAAAAACTATTGTGAATAACTTCTGAAAAATTAAAAGCAGATTTGGAATTACGTCTTTTAGCTCGAACTTTTATTAATTTTGCATGCTTAGAACATTTATATAATTTGATAAGGCAAAGTCATTCATAAAATTGAATTCTATTATATTACGTGGGTAGAAAAGTAGAGACCATTAAATTATATTTACAGTAAATGGGCAATAATTAATTAAATAAAGAAAGAAAAAAATATATTCTACACACAGGAATGAGATGGCACTGATTGCCGGCAGGGTCTCTCCCGTACTCTATGATCTGCCTATTTTATATTGTGACTTTTTTACAAGTAAAGTAATCACCGGCATTTCGTCCTTATGTTGTTTTGACGTATAAAGAAAAATTTTGTATATAGTGTTTTTGCGCTGTGACATTTTAGTTTCTTGTTTGTTCGGAACGAGGCAATGCTTTTTGCCACCCTTTTAGACAAATTTTAGAAATGAGAATGCAAAGATTGACATTGTATTTACTGGTGGCATGCATCAGCAAACATTCTGCTGTATAAAACCATACAAAATGATTATTTCAAAATGTTGAAAACATACTGCTCAAGAATGACAAAGCACTCTCATCTAAGACTGTAATATCAAAAATATTTTAATAAATTCAATCTTCACCAATTTTGCAATAACCTAGTGTATAAAGATCAGAACATCTCGTTACATACCAGGAATATAAAAAAACATTCTGTTCCGTACCCTAACACGTAAATGGCAGGTATTTAATGGCGGAGGGCCCCTTCCTTGAAGCCTTGATGTCTCTTGAAGTTTGGTAACCAGTGACGATCTAACAAAACCTAAGTCGTTCTGCGCAATATGAGAATAGGCGGGATAGTAAATTAAAATAAAAACATTTTTCAATCAAAATTAATACTCTTCCCCCCCCCTGAGTTTCTGGTAATCTAAACAAATTATGGTAACGTCTCACCTGATCGGAGGTTGAAAGTTTCCTTTCAATTTCTGAGTGAATTGAAATTAGTAATAGTATAGATTGATTGATTTTAAAAATTGAAAAAAACAGTTTGAAAAGAAAATAATCATCAATTTTAACAATAAAATATAATTCAGACACTATTTGCTAACAAACATTAACTTTTACAATTGTGGGCGATAAAGGTCGCTGTCACAGCATTTTATCCCAAGACCTTTGTGTGATTTTTTGAAACATAAATGCATAATTACCGAATTTCCATCAGTGAGTTTGCTGCTTTTGAAACATTATATTGCGTGTCTGAAGAGAAATGAGCTGCATTGTGTTTCTGCACATCGTGATGTTTCATTTATGAAACGTAATTATAGTGACTAATTTTTCTCAGAAAACTAGAAATACATTTTTTGTCATTTCCCTACATATAATAGGATTTTTTGCATTACGTAAAAAACATTTGTCACTGGTGAATTCAAAGTGTACTCTTCACACGAATTAAATAAAAATAATGCTAACGTTTTGTACAAGTCATCTCCAAATTTACTAATCAATGCCTTGATGCAATAATCTGAAATTTGGAAGAGCGAAAGTTATTTTTAACTTTAACTTTCTTATGAGATAAATATTAAATATATTCGCTTTAACATCAAGGTTCTAAACTGATTTTGGCTGAAAATTATTATTTTCAAATTATATAATAACAAAACCACAGAGTTCAAAATTATAGATCACACAAATTTAAAGACAGTCCGGGTTAGCTCATAGCCAACATCATCACTGACTCTGCAGCGACTCTCAACGGGAGGTTCTAGGGTCGACACTATTTTCACACACACATATTTTCGACACTAGCTAAATTGTTAGGAGGAATTCAACTGTTGTTTGGAGGAAAATTCTCTCAAGCCGTTGTTCTATGGATTCCCCGCTATTTCCCCGGGAGCATAGAGCATGTCCCGGCTTGATCGAAGGCCCACTAAGGGTGATATCTTAAGGGGCGTATCTCACGATCCTACGTAGGAGGAACCTCACCATCTCTCAGTATAAATCTAACCTTTTTTATTTTAAAAATGTAATAAAGTCTGATGTATTATAAACTAATAATGTAATACCCTGTTCAGTTTTAGTAGTTCAAGTAGTTTATTTTTGTAGGAAGGGGAAGATCCGGTTCTTGGAACTGTCACTGTCATTGTTGTCACGTGTTCCAAACAAGTTTCGCACCTGGTGGGGAATAGATCTAAAGAATGTTTCCACTTCAAGAAAATGAGTCCCACCATATTGTTGACGGCCAGGCTACATTTCGTGGTCCTTTGGTGTTATATTTATATATTATTATGGGTATTCTTTGGGTGATATCCATTAGTGTGATCATGCCAGTTGCTCTTTAATTCTTGAAGTCTGTCTTTCAGATTGAATATATTCACTAATGATGACTTACTTACAAGTAGATATTATTCTATAAGCATGCTCATTCACCGAATTATCTTTTCACAGATAAGTATTATATATAGTTTTTGGAATTACTTTTTGTTGTCGACTTTGTCGATCTTTAACACAAGCTGTACCGGCTTAGATGGTCAGGGCATCATCTGAAGTCATTCCAGAGCGTCTGACTGGAACGGAAGCGTCTAATCCACGGTTTCCGTCTCGACGGACGTAGGATTTTTTCCACTAGCTACATAACTAAGACGAGTTTCAACTCTGTCTAGAAAATAATTCTACCGGCAGTCTACCCAGGATAAAGTTTGCCCCGCCCTGAGCAGTGCCCCGCTGGTGAGAGATAATTCCATGAGGAAAAACCCCGCATGCCGGCGTATAGGTCGAAACCGAGACTCGCCATCCAGAGAGAGAACATCACCGCTCCCTCCCGATTAAAATATGCACTACACGTACAGGACTTAATACCATAGCTGTTGACGCACCCGGAAACACGAAATAATAAAAAAAAATCAAACACCAGCTGTTAAAGAGAAGAGAGGCATCACTACCACATAAGAGTTATGACTACAAACGTCACCTCGCACGCGCCAAGAGCCGCCTTCCGCGCCCACACGTGGCGGCGAGCGGGGAGGTGGGCGTGGCGGCGGGGGCTGCCGCGAACAGCGAGCTGGCCTCGTGCGTCGTCAGCGCGGCCACGGCGGCCGCGCCCTCGCACAAACAGGCTCGTTTGCTGACGCGCGCTGCCCCGGCGCGGCGCGGCGCGGCGCGGCGCGGCGCGGCGCGGCGCGGCGCGGCGGCGGCGGCGGCGGGCGCGAGGGTGGGTGATTTGCCCGTCGATGCAGGATGGAAAGGGCCCGAATGACGAAGGTGGGGGGCACGAGGCACAGCTGATTAGTTTGAGACTAAGGGACACGAGGGTGAGAAATCATATGCATAGAACGGGTTTGTAAAGGTTGGTCGGAATTGGTGAGAATGATTAGAATACAACCGAATTAGCGAGGATGAATGAATCATTATAAATTACAAAATGGCCAAACAGAGGCGATGGGGAGGGTCGGCGGAATGAATCGTGGGAACTGAAAGTAGAGAAATTGCGAAATACAATGAACCCCTCGTTAGCACGAACTCGCTTTAATTTTGCCGTAACACGAACAAAACTTGCGTCTCGGTAAGGGATTACGGTAATATGGACATTTTTAATACTCGGATTACACGAATTTTTATAACACAAACTCTGATTATTTCGGTCCTTTGGAATTCGTGTTAATGTTGGTTTACTGTAGTAAAAGGTTGTAGAGAAATGTAATGAATGAGAATGAGCAATAGAAACGTCAAAAAAGGAAACAGCTATGTGAAGCTGACCTTACGAGCTCAATAGATATGTAGGAATCATACAACTGAAGAAAGAGGAATAAAGAATAGGGTGAAGGAAAAAGGGGTGTAGTCACCTGAGATGCGAGCGAATAGGGCGTGGAGCATAGTGGGGACAGCGGGGCGATATAAAACGAAATGAAGAATTGGGATGAGAAGAGACACAGAATCGAAAGACTTGTGACGGAAGACAAAGTGGAGGGAAGGAAGGGAGTGGCAGGGAAACTGAAGTGATTACAGAGGCGGAGTGTCTAAAATCAGGATTGTGTAGGTAAGATGTAGGGAATTTTGAAGTCGTGAGGAGAAAGAGGACAGATTGATTTATTGATGTGTTTCCAGTCGCGTCAACTGCTATTGTCATTATTCCAGTAAGTGAATTGCATCTTATATTTCAGGAGGTGACGGTAAAACGAGAGATTCTCGCTGGAAAGTGAGATTCGGTGCCGCTCTACATTTCAGATTGCCGGATTTCCTTCCTTCAGGTAGGTCCCCACAGCGGGGCTCTCCCCCAGCCGGGAAGAGCTTTAATCGTCAGACTGGTCTCCTGGTAACTGTGTTAGGGTAATGCATTTAACATTGTGGAAGGGTAAAGGTGAGGCTAATATGAGGAAGGAAAGATTGTGCTAGATACACATTTCGTTTATTAAGTCCTACTGTCCGTTTATTAAGGTAGTACCGTTTATTCAGGTCTGTCAGGAAAAGGAAGAGCATTGAGGAAAGGAGAATGTAGATGAATGGATTGGAATGTGACGCGGTGAGGAGGGGTGTGTGTGGAAAAAAGAGGAATAAATCCAGAAAGGGGAATGAATGGATCACAGAGTGACGGCCTGATAGGGAATGATGCTTGGCAGAGATACAGGTTTGACACTGTTTTGGATTGAGGGAGTGATCACAAAATTTAGAAAAGAAGTAAACGAATCAGAGAGTTGTCAATGAGGGGGCGACGTTACCATCAAAAAGTGGAGAAAGGCGAAATGAAGCAGTGACAAAAGGAGATAAACATAACGAAATAGAACACCGTACGTGACAGGCCAGGGTGATTGAAAATACTATGCGGAAGAAAGATTGCCAGCGGAGAGGAATAATGTTGGAAGGAAGCACAAAACAGCGAACAGAACAAGAGGTGTGAAAATGAGGAAGGGGCGGAGGAGAAGGAGAGGGACGAACGATTGATTGGTGTTTCAGGGCGCGTCAACCGCTAAGGTCATTAACTAGGTCTGAAAGTGTAGTGTATATTTTTATCGCAGTAGGTGGAGGTTATCTTACCCGCACTGGATCCGGTGCTGACCTACAGGTTCACTTGCGGGGTTTTCCCCAATCAGGTATCTCCCGCCAGCGGGGCACCGCCCTCATCGCATCACAATCTGAACTCCCGACATGTGTGTAAGCACTGGGTAAGGATAGGACAAAGAAGAGGAAGGAAAGATCGCCCGCGGTCCATGGCCCATTTGTTAGGGTGCTACTCCGGCATTTGCCTGGCGTTGATCGGAGAAACCACTCGGTCAGAGGCTCTGCAGTGACATCAGTTGATGCCATGAGTCACCTCTCCCGGTGTGGGTGGTTGAGGCGGAGAGGGATGCAGTGCATATCTCTTAGAGAGACGGAGATAAGAGAGGTAGGGTGGAGAGACGAAAAGACTTACGTAAAGTAGTGGGAAGAGGAAAGCAGAGGGACGGGGATTTGGCAAAGATGAGATGCAGAAAATACTGAGGGGCAGAGATCAACAGAAAGGTAGGGAAACTTGCGGAGACAGCGAAAGTGAGTGCGAAGTGAGAGACGGCGAAAAGTGGTGAGGTTCCAAACAGAAGCATGTATCAGTGAAGAGGAGCAGACAGGGATTGGGAGAACAGCGAGGGGCACAGAAGACTGGCGAGAGTTGCAGACTGGCGGAAAGGGGTGGGGAGTGTCGGAAAAGAGCGATGAGTGTCGAAGAGACGATGTGAATCAGAGAGCATATCAGAGAAGCGTAGAGAGGTGCCGAGACCCAGAGAGGCTATCAATTCAATTCAATGATGTCTTCTGTTATGTGGCTAGATTCAGGTCATGAGACCTGCTCTTCCGTCTCACCACGTAAATTTTATAACGGTGCTTTCACTATCTAGCGGAAAAAGCAGAAATGAAACCGCATAATTAAATTTACCTCAAAGGCATCTTTTAGGCTTGAGGATGTAAAAGATTACATGTAATAAATCTACAACATGGGACATCTGCTTTTACTTCCTCTCCGAAGGAAGACGTACGGATATTTTGCTCTCAAAAATCCACGGTTTCAATCGGGTTTGAACCCGATACAACAGCCCTACACCTGAATACCATTCGATTAAACCACCGAACTCCTGTAGAGAAAGGTGAGCGGCAGAGAAGAGCAAAGGCGTGCAAAGCGGGTGGGAGGTGTGCAGAATGAAGCAGACCGAGGCAGGTGGGTTGACCGTACTGCAGGAGTGCAATGTGCAAGCGCTGGACGCTGCCACGCGGTGTGGGGAGGGGAGAGGCAGCAACTGACTCCTCGCCGCGCCGCCCGCTCGCCAGATTTGATGGCCGGCCGGGTCGGGCCGAGGGTCAACAAGGTAGCGAGCCGGCAAGCACGCGCCGCCGAGTAGATTATTGTCAATTCAAACAACACGGCCAGCAGCCGGGCCCGCGCCCTCGCCGCCGCCCGAACAGGCCAACGGTCTATTCGAGAAGGCGCGCAGCGTTGCCAGATTGGCACGATTTGACACCGATTTGAAGAGCTATACGGCTTGTAGAGAAGAAAAAGAGCAAAAGAAGAAATCTGTAGAAACGTCCCGGGACATGTTAACCTATCCAAACAAGTGGAACCACAACAACACCTACTTTCTCGTATTATTTAACTAGTTGAACATGCAAAAGTGTTTCAAATCTGTAAAAATATTTGTCAGAGCTGGGACGCTAACCTATGTATGTAGCTTGCGCAGGTGAGGGTACATCTCGTTCAACTTACTTCTCTTATTCCAACGTACTGGCATAAAAGCTCCCTTTACATTTCAGAATGTATATGTTTTCAACAATAACTAGTCTTGCATAATTTGTGTAAGCTTGCTATGATACATTCAAGAAAAAACTGAAAGAAAATATTTGAAGTCATTTTCGAGAAATTTTATAAAATGTATAGTACCCCCAAAATTAAAATATGTGTTTTAAATTCAAGACACCGTGACATCAGCGAAATTGATAGGAGAATATCAAATGCTGTGAAAATCCTGTGTATTGATTGAGGCGAGAGCATTATCCACAGTAAAAACAAATTTCCCGAAAATTACCACCAGGACCCTCTAAACCCGAATTCTGACTTAACAATGTATTAGAGAAGGTAATTAAAAGAAGTATAAAAATCTTTTTTTTTTGGTGCCAAGGTTGTTTTTGAGCCGAAAAGAGCACTTTTGTTGTATCATTACAATACTATCCTTATACTACGTAATAGTTTACGACAAAGTGCTTCAGCCGATTATTGTCACGTTCCAGAAAAATACGTATCAAAGAATGGGGAAGAAATAATCCGTCAACTTTCCAAAAGTATTATTTTTGTTTCGAAACAAATTTTATCCTAATGTTGAGCCCGTCAAAAAGTTAACTCTCATCAAGGGTTGTCACAAAAGTCCCGAACTCTTTTAACCGTAGCGAAGAAGTTTGACGGAGTCGTACGCAGGGTGTGAGCTGCCATGCGGCGTCCGAGGGCGGAACGCAGACGGAAGGCGTGGAGGGGGGCGGGGCGGGGCACCGGCAGCGGGGGCGTATGCATCTGGCGCCAACTCGCAGACAGGTGTGCGGCAGGACACAACTCGGCACTCCGGGTCGACGGCGTCACCGCCTCCGCCCATTACCCCGCCCACGCCAACTCGCCAGCTCGCGGGCTACGCAGGCGGGGGCGGCGGCGGCGGCGACGCTACCGCCGCCGCCGCCGCCGCCGCCGTCGTCGTCGCGAGGGACATTTGTCATCTGCCGTCCCCGCCCCCGCCCCCTACCTCGCGGCTCGCGACTGGTGTGGAGCGGAGCGAAGTGAAGCGGAGTGGTGAAGCGGGGCGTCGCGTTGCGAACTTCCCCGACGCGCGTGAAGGACGAGAGATGGCCCGCTTCCTGCCGGCAGCTGTCCTCGCATCCGGCTCGAATGGTTTGGGCACTGCTATCACTCACGTATTGTCATTTTCGAGGTGGCTCTAATGGTTTGGTGACCGTATTCGTAAAGAAGACCTTTCCGTTGGGTGATACTAAGAGTTGGACTGTTCAAGGGCTTTACTGTGAGTATGAATAAATAAATCTATATTAATAAAACTGAATTCAAAGACTTTTTGAATGTCGCTTTTTTTAACAACTTGGTCAGACGAGTATAGCAACCACTGTTATTGTTTTAACTACTGAGCGAAATGTCGGAAGTGCACGTAAAGGCAACACAAACACAAACAAACATCCATGTCCAAGGCGGAATTAGAATCCGCGGCCCTTCCAGCCCAGGTACCTACGGCCCATCAGCCTTAACGACCTCAGGCCGGCAAAGACATATTTGTGACATCCCTGTGAGAAAACGAAGTTTATAAATTGATAACTTCCAGGGTTTCATTTTTATGGTTGCTGCAAGTGTGGTGCAAAGTTTGTGATATGTTATTGGAAAGTGTAGAAAATAATTAAAATACTCGTATTGATTGCTTCAGGGTAGATGAAGTGTGAGCAATTGACTACTACACAAGAGAAATTTTGTATGGGTTCATCAACACTTTCCTCAGAAATAAACGCGGTGTCTTGAAGAGAAAACTAATTACTACCGAATTTTCTGGACGGAGTACATAGAAAGGATGTAAGACAATCGCCTGCCTAAAAGAATTCAAAAATACCGCCCACATAGACGAAGAAATCCTGGCCGTCCGAAGAAGAGATGGGGTGCCCAGATGAGAACGGAGGAGAACAGAAAGTGCCTATACGCCTGGAAGAGGAGAAGAAGAAGAAGAAGAAGAAGAAGGAGAAGAAGACGACTCTCTGCGACGATAATCTATTCAATTAATTCTATCCATATGGAATCAGTTAAATTTAATTAGTTTAGAAAAGCTGTTTAGTATATTTTCAGTAAGAGTTATCATATTTATATCGTGTCCTGAATATTATTTCGTTTAATTAACTTTATATAGTTCCATCATTTTATTTACTGCTTTGTTAATGTAACGTTTAATTTTCCTTGATCTTTTAAATGAAAATAAAATTATGGTGTAAACATTGCTAAATTAAAAACTGCGATATACGTCATTTCAATTCATAAAAAATACATGATCTTGTGATTTTGTCAAAGTGTGGTTTGCTTAAGAATCAAATATCGCTTATTTAAACCTTTTATACGCTATAGCGTCAACGTTTCTTGAATTTCTTTAGAAGAATTCTGACTTTATTTAGATGTAAACAAAAAGTAATTTTCTTCCGCTTCTTTTCCTCTAATTCAACTACAACTTCTTCCTTTATTTCACGCTTCTTCATTTCACTGAACACCACATTTCACAAATATGGTTTGAAAAGCGTGGCTGGCTCATTTAATATTTCAGACTACAAGAAATTTGTGCTTAATTTTGCTGATAGATATGATAAATTAATTAAATTCAACTAATATAATTTATATACAAGCTCTTCTACCGGGTTTATGAATTTTCACGCTAATTGAATGTTCTAGCAAAGTACATAACCTTGGCTAAAAGTGAACATTACAAAATAATGTGGCATAAAGTTTTATACAAGTAATTATTGCATGGAAAGTAAAAACGAGAGAAAAATTATATGTGAATCATAATTTATAATTTGAATTTTAACCACCCAATAAAATGGTCTTAAAATGTGAAGTATCAATGTTTTCAAAGAGTATAATAAAAAGATACGTCTCGGCGTCACCTCAGGTTTGTTATTTTATTACGTAAAGTTGTAACTTTTATGTTGAATATAGACGAGTGTAATATTGGAAGAATATTTTATTCTATATTTAAATGTTCTATTAAATATTTTGTCCAAAACTATGAAAGACAACAACGATAACTCAATTATTTAAAAAAGAATAAACGCGAAATAATGTTTTACGTTTAGTGGACCATTGAGGCTTGTCAACCTAGGTCCCGGCGAAGTCTGAATTCTTCACAAGATCTCGACTGGATTTCCGCTTCTGGCAGTGCCACCGCATCCCCTTCCCTCCCCCGACGTGGCATGCTCTCCCCCTACGCCCTTTCCCACCCCTCCCCTTCCCCCGTCTCCCTTTCCCCTCCCCGTCGGCGTCGTCGACGCTGCAAAAAGACGGAGCAGCCAACGCCGGCCCGCGACGTCTGCACGATCGTCTATCACGGCGAAGCCTCGAACTCACAACCTCGCAGAGCTCCACATGACCCTGCTAACAGGCGAGTCTCGTTTTTCTCGCACTTCGCTAACACACTGCGCTCGGAACAGGGGAGTGATCGCAGAACAATGGGAATTGGAGGAACTGACATTTGTAGAAAATATTTCACGCCGTATATTTGGGGAAGAATTTGTTTCAAGAGATGGCTTAAGTTCTCGTTACAAGATGTAGTGTGGGTTATTTTTATTTTATTTATATTGGGATTACATTAAATTTGGGGAGAAGACTAAACTAATCTTATTTACAATCTTAACCTATTTTAAAATTTAAAAAACGTTTATTGCTATTATCGTCATCTCTCTCTCTCTCTAGAACAAAGCGGTGGAAGACACGTATACAAGTAACTTTATTTTCTTAACATCGGTCTCTGTCTGGAATTTAATCGAATATTTGGGGAACATAACGCTTCTATTATGCTACACTTTATACACTTAACGCTTAACACGATCAAACATACGCTTTAAGGGCACGCGCACGGTTGTGTTTTGTGTAACGTACTATGGTGGAACGTAATCGTTACTGTAACTGTTCTCCCACTTCCATTACAAGAGTTGTGATTCAAATAACACGGTTTAGTTATAAAGAAATTAACATTATCTTCCGAATAATGTGACACAAAGTTATACAAATTCAATCTTCTTATTGTCTAATTCGAACACCGTTGAAAATCTTAAACATGTTCTCTATAACTGCCCAATTTACATCGGGGTCAGAGACAACCATACCACAATGAAATATTAAGTTTTCTCAATTGTTTCATTGAATTCAATTGAACTGAACTCGCCAAAAGCTAAATCTCTATCCATATGTATTTAATTAATTCAGAAACTATGGGAATGTACACTAAAGGAATATTCAGCTAAATTCTACGAGCACTCTATTACTATACTTAAAATACAATAGTTTAAAATGTTTGAATTATGATTAGTACGCTTATAATATCTGTAATGCGGCAAGATTTAAGTGGTACACGGTTTGTTTTTCAGAAAGTTCTGTATTTTCTTGTATATTTTGTATATTTAAACTGTTTTGCATTGTATGGTGTTTCTTTGTGTGTTTTGTAAAATGCAACAAAAAGTGCTTTGTAAATGAATTCATCTGAGATTCAGAAATTTGTAACTGAAATTTGCACACAGAAATTTGTAACAGGTGCATCCATTAAACAAATAAAATTAAACTGAATGGAATTGTAACTGTTACAAATAATACGAGGAAGTATGTGATAACGTTGCATCACTAGTTATGAAAAGATAGTAAACGAATAGACTGAAAGAGAAGAAACTCAAAATTATATTCCTACATGTTGAATTTTCCTCTACACTACCGAATATGGTGCAAACCACTTTGATTTTGTAAATTCTCAATTTAAACGACGCAGAGATGCACAGCTTACACACACTTAAACATTGATTTCAGTTGATTGATTTTTTCGTGTTTCCGAGCGCGTCAACCTCTTCGGTCATTAGTCCCGTTAGTGTAGTGCATGTTTTTCTCTCGGGAGATGGCGGTGATCTTCCCCCGCTGGATGACGAGATCCGGCACCGACCTACCGTCGGCTAGTGGGGTTTCCCCCTAACCAGGACTCTCCCACCAGCGGAGCACCGCCCCAGTCGGGACCAGCTCTAAGCTCCCGACCGGTCTCCCGGAATATGTGGTAGTGTTGTGCATGTTAGTATAAGTGCGTGTGTAAGTGGAGAGGATAGGACAAGGAAGAGGAAGGACAGATCGCGCGCGGTCCGTGGCCCGTTTGGTAGGGTACTGCTCCGGCATTCGCCTGGTGTTGATCGGAGAAACCACGCAAAACTACCGATCAGAGCAGCCGGCCATTAGAATTCTCCTCCAGACAGCGACTGAATTCGACCTAGCTGAAAAGCTAGTGTCGAAAATCCTGTCGCCGTCAGGACTCGAACCTAGGACCTCCCGGTTAGAGGCGCTGCAGTGACATCAGTTGATGCACTGATCTGCCGCTACCGGTGATTTCAGTTAGGATTACCTAAAATTACTGCTACTAGTGACCTGGATTCGAGTTCAGAGATGATGAGAAATAAAAAAGTTTCAAGTTTTCTTCAAAATAATCTATATTTAAAAATCATAGATTGAAGAAATATTATTCTTACCTTTCGCTCGTTCCGTAGTTACATACACTTCTAGAAGTAAGATAGATAATGAATTGAATTCTATATTTGGAATATACCTCCGTCGTTGCTTCAGACTAATACCGAAATGCTACAATCACATATACACTCACCTCTTCAAGACTAGAGGTTACAGTTTTTTACATATTTAATTTTGGCGGCGAAAATACACATTAAATGTTGTTGAAAAAAGTGCAAGAAGCTAAACGCTTGTTTACTGATACGTCTCAGAATTATCAAATAATTACACGTTAATATGCGAAAATATTATTTGTTGTATTAATGACATTCAAAAATGTATTAATATTGGGGTATGTATAAAATGATGCAATATTACGATTATACTTGTGATGATACGATTGTAATATTTTCAGATCCCAAAGGGCTGGTATGTATAAAGCAAGTTCCTTTCATTAAAATAACTAGAGATACCTTTTTTCTTCATTTTTCACTTTGAAAAAGTAACATAATTCTAAAATATTATTCCTCGCTTATAGTTTTTCGCACTAGCTTTTAGAACTTCACAGCATTCACTACGATTTTCAGAGATGTTCCGCTTCAAATCTCCTTCTTGAAGGCGGATCCTTTGTAAGTACTACACGTTTTTGTGTGCCTGTCTTGGAGAGCTTTCTCTAATCTTTTTCCTGCAACTCCTTTGACAGATTCACGTTCATCTCTTCTTCAAATACGCAGCATCCATTTTGAATCTTTGCTTTTGCCATTCAGTTTTCTCTCTCCGTAATTCCTCGTTTTGCTCAGAGTATTAGCGCATTCCTCTTTCTTACCACCGTTTTCAAAGTGGAAATTCCCCATTTGCGAGATTTCTTTTAACCGTCTTGGGTCATTAACCCCCCAAGACCGGGTTTCTGTCTTTTATGGGTCGTTATTTCTCTTATTCCTTACCTTGGAAATACTTAATGACATGCTATAAATAAAAAAGTATTTTCCTTAAGTACAACTAATTTGCGATTGGGCTATTAAGTAAGAAAACTAAAACCTAAAAGATCTATTTTCAAAATTAACTGTCACGATTATATGTCTCATGATTGCAGTAAACTTTGTACTAAAATTTCATGCTTTTGAAGAGCATCACATGAATTGGAATATATATATTCTAATGATTTACGATAATTCCGGTAGTTTAAAGTTCCAAAAAGTGTTTAAAACCAGTGGCGAGGCAGAAAAACTTGTAAAACGTGAGAATAAGAAATGTTTTCACAGTTAAAGTAAATAAACTGAGGTTGTCTGGTATCAAATCTCTATTTCTGCTTAAGATATTTTCGATCGCGTAGTGATCATCGTCAAGCTAGTAGCTGCTGGGCGGAAAACGAAGTTCTACATCACCAACAGTCTAATTAATGTTTTCGCAGTGTTATTCATGGTGATGAACAAGCAATCGGCGTATGTTCGTGGTAAATCTTTTAACTTTCTTCACAACAATGTCCAAGAGAAGGAGTAAGTTGACGTTTAGCGCTCGTGGGAGACGCTAGGTGCGCGATCGTATGTTACAAATATTAGAAATTTTGCTCAAGAAATGTGTTTAGGAGCAGTTATAAATATTTTTGTGTAGATAAAGTGTAATGGCAATAGTCAGATGAGTTTTCGAATAGTAGCGAATGACTAATTGGTAAAACGACGCGAACATTAATTTTCGCGTAATTGCCAGCCACAACAATGGTCGGACATTTTGTGTTACCGTGTTAAGATACGAAACCTCAACGTGGTTAGCGCGATGTGATGAAATTTACTATAATATTTTAATTTATTCGTGGATGAACAATATTTCTATGTCGCGGGAAGTTTAAACTCTTTTATTTACATTCACGCGGCAAACAGTACCATTTCGCGGCGGAACTTGGAATATTTGTGAGAACTTTGCGATTCGTTGTGAAACGTTTTGCGGTGTGTGAAGTGGGTGAGCTGGCGGTATACATGCGCGATCCTGGAAACTGGTGGCAGCAGAGACGATATTATAATCGTGCACTGGGAGTGTACGAATTGGCGGACGGCGACGCGTAATGTGTGCCGCATGTCGCAGTGCGCAGCCAGCAGGGAAGTTATGCATGCGTATTTTATTTGAAAATTTAAAAGAAGGCGTCTGTCGAAGACCAAGTTTTGTATATTTAATTTAAAATAAGAAAGTCAATGGGTTTCAGCACAGAATGCGCATTCGGTGGATGAATGATTTTTTTTTGTTATGAGATTTTCAGTGTGAATGGTATTGTATTGTGTTTTGTAATTGAACGTTAAGGATATGATTTATGTTTTATGTATTGTTTTGCATGCCGTCAGAGGGCATTTTTCATTGAATTTGGTTGTTTTGTTTCTTAATTTGAATATTGAAAACCAGAAATGAATAACTAGAGGAATGGTAATAAAACGAGGTGAACATCATCAGTAGCCATCAGTAGAGTTCATCAATAGCCATGAATAAATGTGTTGTGATTTGAGTAGTTAGATGCTGACCCACGCGCGCGCGCACAGGTACCTCGTTTAAAGCCCTGTAAAGGGCAGTCACCGTATTAATTCCCAGGTATATATATATATATATATATATATATATATATATATATATAAAGCAGCTAATGGACGGGCAAATTCGAGAGAAGATTTTAGTTAGGCAGAATAGGAATAAGTAAGACAAGTGAAGAAGGAACCTATTACATTGGCAGCCCAACGCAGGAATAGGAAGAGGTGAATAGAATAGGCAGAATAGCATAGAATATTAGGTAAATATATTTCAATGACGCCCAACGCGGGAAGAGAATAGGTAGATATATTGCAGTATGAAGGTAGTTCATACAAATTTGCAGTATTTACACAATTACACTTTTTTCTCTTTTTAATCTTTTTAACTATTTCATTGTGCAAGAATGTGAGCTACCATTTGAAGTTGCATTGTTGCTTGTTCCCGATTCTTGTACATCCGTGCGATTTATTTCCGCAAAAGCAAATCGCGTATCTTATTCTGATGGTAGTAAGTGAACTGCCATGCATGACGTCGGTAAACCCATACGCTGAAATCAGAATCAGGGATGCACGGGTCCCTTAATTTTCATTCTACGTAAACCAAGCCCACAAAATGACAGACAAGACACATCACATCAAAACGTGAAATGCCATTACCCCTGTCTGTCTCTCCGCCTCTTTGTCTGTCAGTTTGTCAACACCACTAGCGTCTAAACCATTGGTAGGATTTTTTCCAAAATGGATATTTCCCGGTCGATCTGCCCCAAGTCGAAGCATTGCAATTTTGAAAAGGTTCTGTAAAATTTGGAGGTAAATTACCTAAAGCCTTTTGGATTTTTTAAAATTTTCCTAAAAACAGCATCAAATTTTTTCTTTAAACTTCTTGTAAGAATCGAGTAAAATACACTTGTAAAGATGTCATAGGTCCAATTTTCACTCTTAACTATGAATTTTCGATAATTGCAAAAGTTTGATGTTTTACACGTCTTGCTACAACAAAAAAAATCAGTATAGAGATTTTTTCTCCTAGTAATTTTTTTTCACAGTTTGTTCTTTCATTACGATCTTGTACATTTTTTGAAAATTTTAGTAGTTTTCGCGCAATATTGCGTGCAATATTAAAAAATAACAGAAACAAGATATTCTCCAAAACGGCTCTAATTTTTTTCTATTAATGTTTGGTTGAGATAGTGCTAAATGTTCCCTATGAGATATCATTAAAGTACCGTTAACCCTCCAGAGGTAGGGTCTCCGGCTGCCAGAACACTGGACCGCCTCTTTCGCGAGCGCGTTCTCGATGCGAGTGTTGCTCGTGGGTCGCAGTCTCGAGATGCCTTTCTCGAATGCGAGAACGAGAGAGATTACGAGACTGTTTGCACGTAGGAGCGGAAAATAATTCAAATTTGGCGTCTACTTTTAAATAGAAATAATTGTAACTTTCTTCGCCTTTAATTAAGAGGCAAAAGTTTACACTTCAAACGTCGCGCCTCCAAGATAGTTTTAACTTCCCTCAAAATCCGCCAACTTTAGTACAGAGAAAGCAAAGCGAAGGTCCAAAGAGTAAAGGGTAAGAAACTTCTCTGAGACGTAGCAACAACAAAATGGCGCAGCCCTGCCCAGCGGCAGCGATCGCTCCACCCGATTCTCCAGTTGCCGGTTTTCACAGATTTGGTTGCTTGGTTGGTGATTCCAGGCGCGTCAACACCTTAAGTCATTAGTCCCGTCAATGTAGTGCATGCTTTCCCCAGGGATACGGCGGTGATCATTCCCCCCTGGATGGCGCCGACCGTCGGCTAGCGAGGTTTCCTCTAACCAGGACTCTCCCACCAGCGGGCCACCTCCCGAGCCGAGACAGGCTCTAAGCTCCCGACCGGTCTCCCGGAATATATAGTAGTATAGTGCATGTTAGTGTAAGTGTGTGTGCATGCGTGTAAGGGGAGAGGATAGGACGAGGAAGAGGAAGGAAAGATCGCGCGCGGTCCGTAGCCCGTTTGTTAGGGTACTGCTCCGGCATTCGCCTGGTGTTGATCGGAGACACCGCGGAAAACTACCGATCAGAGCAGCCGGCCGCTAGAATTCTCCTCCAGACAGCGACTGAATTCGACCTAACTGAAAAACTAGTGTCGATAATCCGGCCGCCGTCAGGACTCGAACCTAGGACCTCCCGGTCAGAGGCGCTGCAGTGACATCAGTTGATGCACTGAGCTACCGCCCCCGGTAGTTTTCCGAGAAAGCCGTTTTTCTATATTAGCCCACATTGTTAAAAATCAAATAAAAATAACAAGATAAAATAAAAAGATTGAATTCCCCCCCACCAACATAAAACAAACATTTCGATACCTTAACGCCCAATCCCACTACATTTCCCTTCCTCTCTTTGTTTTTCTGTCTCAGTTGTTTGGGCTGGTTTTGGGTTTTAATGGAATTTGCGAGACCCCGAAGCGATCGCTCAAACTGAGTGCCTCTGACCGGGAGGTCGTAGGTTCGAGTCCCGATGGTGGCACGATTTTCGACACTAGTAAGAGAGGTTGAATTTCGCCACTGTCTGAAGAGAATTCTAGCGGCCGGCTGCGCTGATCGGTAGCTTTCCGAGGTTTCTCCGTTCAACGCGAGGCGAATGCTCGAGCAGTACCCTATTAAATGGGCCACGGACCGCGCGCGATCTTTCTTTCCCTTCCTTGTCGTACCTTCACCCCTTACTTACAAGATAAGACACGTACAATAAAATGCGCTACTCTACCACATATGCCGGGAGAACGTTCTGGTACTTAAGAGCTTGTCCCGGCTGGGGTGGTGTCCGCGGGTGGGAGATACCTGGTTAGGAAAACCCCAGCTAACCGGCAGTAGGTCGGCGCCAATTCTCACCATCTTAGCCGTTGACGCGCCCGGAAACACTAAACATCAATCAGCGCGTCAGTGGACACAAAAGCATGTATTTCCAAAATAATGTCATCAATTTTCTGCAGTATTACCTAACTTTTTCCTTACGTTCACTACTAATATTACCCAGTATAACGTACAAATACCTGACCGAGAAGTGATGCAGAAAATATTTTTTTAGCTATTCCTCTAAAATGTACAGGTAGTATTAACTTACAGACGATGCTAATGAACACGATTCATGTACAAACATTGTTTCCCTGGTTGTAAAATTATCTCCTTTCGGAGCGTGTGGGTTCGACATGAACTTTCTTATATATAGAACAATCTAACATTTCACTAATGAGGGTGTCTTTTGTGTGCAGCGCTGTCGATGTTCTTCGTGCTGACTGCTGCCTGGTTTTGGCTGACGGCGCTGTGTGTAAACATGGCGATGGGCTTCAGGTACGAAAAATATATTGGACTCTGAACGAAGTGCAGTCAACTGTTACTACAGCTATTCGCTCTCCCGTCGATCCTCTGCATCTACTATCTTAATGGTCCTCTGTGATAATACTCCCTTTCTTAGGACCTGTGGTACGAAACGGCGGATGTTCAAACTCTCGTTTCAGGAATAATAAATAACTAAATGAAATCATCAGATCACTAAATCTTCAAACAACTGAAACATGAAACCTCCCAAAAAAAAAGGAGTAATATATGCTTACGTAGTTTGAGAAAGTTATGTAATACTGTGGTGAAAAGTGCCGATTTTTCGACAGAAATAACACAGGTCTGCAAATATTTTCTTTTGTCAGCTACATGTGATTTTTTGCTAAATTGTATGTTTCAAAAGTCACAGATTCTAAAAATAGTTTCCAGAACATTCCAACACGTATAGTGTTTGGAAAATGAAAACAAATATTGGATCTTTTCCGTTATATATATACCAATTCACTAGCCGAAAGATTCGGTTCCCTTGTTTATAAGAAATGGTTCTTTTTTGACGGAGAACATTGATATTGTTTTGAGAAACATTTAAATTAGCACTTCACAATTACTAATCACTTCACAGCATTTCACTGATTTGACAAATTATGACATCATAGACTCTTTTAAGGCAAATCACGTCACAATATTGTCACTGATTTTACTGAAGTATCTACAACTACTTTGATTTATTTTTCTGTGCACTTCTCGTATTGTTCGCTTAGTTTGTGTATTATCAAACGTTAATTGTACTTGAAAATGTTTCATATTACATTTTTTCATTGTGTTGATGTGAAATTGCGTGTTTTTTGGTGTAGAATTTGTGTGTTTTTTTTCGCCCTGTAAGTCTTTTAAATTGGTTTGAATTGTCTACCCAGATGAACAATTCCTACAATACATTGCCAAAACATAATGCGAATGAATACGTGAGTTGCTTTTTCTATTTATTTACTACACCCTTTAAATTCTCTTAAAAGTGAGTGTTCCCTTCAAAATAAATTCTCTTAAAAGTGAGGGAGGTATATAAAACAGCGTGAGCGCCGGACCGACAGCCGGGGCGCGAACCAGGTCGCGCGAGCGAAGGCCGGTAGACCCTCGCGAACGTAGCACGTTGGATCCGTCGGGTAGTGACGTGCATTGGCACGTCGCAGACCACTTGGTGTCAAAATGCTTTGGTTAAAAAACTGACTTCATTGAAATTTAATAACTCCCTCTTAACTTAGCTTTAGACAGTTTCGGGAAATTGTATACTTGTATCTCTGATATCGGAAACTATCCTCAACTCTTGGCAGTGATTCCTAGTCGCCTGTCGGGAATTCGCAGATATCATGCTCTTGCGATCTTTGTGATACGTCAGGGCAGTGGGATCTTTTTGGGTGTCGAGAAGAAATCCAAACAAGTACACTTAAATCAATTAAACTGGGTTTAATATTCTGAAGCCCTTTTAAATGGTTACACTGAGCACACATAAAGAACACACAGAACAACAAGAATCAATGATACCTTTTTTAATGCATGAACATTCATTTCCAAATAGAGAAAGCTCTGAAAGGTAGTGAATTCTAGTCACAGATTTCTTTCATACGGATAATTAGTTCATGCCTTATTTTACGTGACGAGACCCGGGCCATCAGGCCCACTCTTCCACTTCACCTGACCACGCAACTTTCGCTACGCTCCTTTCATCATCTAGTGGAGAAACGAGGTATTATCTTGGGCGAAGCAAGCAATTTTAATTTAGCTCAGACGATTCTTTTAGGATGGAGTATCTTTTGCATGCAGTTAATCTAATATATAGGAGAGGCGACTTTTCTTCCCCTCCGAAGAAAGGCGTACGAATGATTTTTTGCCCTTAAAAATCTACAGCTGCGATCAGGTTTGAACGGCAAACTTGGGCACAACAGTCCGGTACGCTAACCGGTATACCACCGAATCCGCGATACATTTGTTTGTGAAAAGAAAAAGGCCATTTCATGTTATTCAGTTGCAAACAGTACTTTTCAAGGACTTCCAAAAAAGCAGCAAAATCTGCATTTTAATAAAATACTGTTCTCACAAGTTTCCAAACTAAAATTCACTCAAAGACAGGCTGAAGTAGAATATAAAATTCAACATTTTGATTTACAATTTTACACCGTAAATATGCGACCACACATTTATAGAAGTTGGATAGCGAAAAACTCTTTTCCCAACTATCCGCCTGTGCGACGTACGTGTCCAAAGATAATATTTTTAAGTTCGAAAAAGGTAGCCGATTTAGCATACATGTCGAAATGTATGCCAACTTCAGATTAAAACTATTTCAAAGAATTGCAAAAAAGCTAAAATAATAACCTTACAGGTACGCGCCAACTTACTTTAATATGTAAAATATAATTTCAAATTTAAGTGTTATTCAGTAATTTACAATAAACAACATTTTTTGACAATTAGTTGGCAAATTGTATGTAATAACGTTAAATTATACTGTCAGTATTGTTGAGCACTTGTAGTGGTCGCCCGCGTGCCCTTACAAGGCCCGCCACAAGGGCGCAGCGGGTAGACGGCGGCGCCCCCGGAAAATGTGCTCGCCGCCCGAAAGAGGTCGACACAGTCTGAGCCGGGACAGCCGTCACGCTCCAGTCGGCGCGCCACCGCCCCTACGGCCGGGCGGACCTTTAGCTCGGAGGGGATATAAAGCGGCCCCCGCCGGGAGGAGCCGACAATTCGAGTTATCCCGGCGAAGTGCGAGTAGTGCAGTGTGAAGCAGTTTATGGTGATCTGAGTGGCAACGCTTTGGTATTACGAACTTTTCTACTGGTCAATGTTTTCGACTACGGCATTGATTTTTGGTACTTCTTCTGGAGATTTGGTGATCTGGCACGTCCCTGGCTTATCCCGGCTATTTTGTAAACTGTGCTCGTCTATGGTATACTCTCAGTATAGTACGTCTGTGAATAAAATACATTTTATGAACTTTGCCTTTTTGGTCACAAGTGCACTATAATAAGATTTGTACTAAAATGTTAACATATTTCTTTAAATTTATTAACATTTAATAAATGGTACATATACATGGACAATTGCAATTATTTAAGTAAAATACCAGTCAAATGTTCCTATTATCGAAGATAAACCTTTTTTCTCGAACTTGAAAATAAGAATTGAGAATAAAAATGTTCTATCTGTAAAAGTAGGATTCTGGTTCCTACCAAGTTACAAAGCTCTTAGAATAATTATCAGATTACAGTGTTTTCATTGGATATCAAATACACTGACAAAGTTTGAATACATTTAATAAAATAGCTCTGCTGTAAAATTTACTACGGTGCAGATAGAACCTTTTTACTTTAGAGTCGCGTTATGTCGTCGATAACTCTTTAATTCTCTCTCTTTTGTAGATTGCACATGCCACGCTTGAATAAAGGAAGTGGAAAGAGATTCTTGGTGATTTCAGCCTTCGCTTGGGGACTGCCCACAGTGCTCACAATCACGTGTTCCTTTTTATTTAACCATCCGGAAAATGCGAAGAAACTATCATGGTACACTCCATCGCTTATAGAGACACGAGTGTGTTACATTGAGCCATTTCCCAAAGCTTTAGGTAAGTGTAATTAATTGAGTGTATAAAGAGGAGGAGGAGCAGTGGAAAAATTAATTTCCCTGACACACATATTGACAACGATAGATACGTAAATACTTGCCTGTTATGAAAAGCTTGATCAGCAGTCTAAAAGTTATTCACCGGGGAATGAGGATCCTTACTTTCATGTTGGATAATTTGAAAGGAACATAAGATAAACAATATTTAATAATCGGGTAAGCTGTTGATAGATTAAATAAAGAAAGAACACTCTGAAACAGTAATAAGAGGGACATGATCAATTACCCTAATTTTCGTCCTTTATCACACAAAATCAAATAATGAATTCGTGATCATGTATAATGAAATCATTTAACGGTCGTCCTGAATGCCCTTAGTTGTGTGATAATTAATACAAGCCACTAGTAATTGCAGCTACGTGCATAATAGACAACTTATCATGACACAAAACACACACACACACACACACACACACACACACACACACACACACACACACACACATTAGTGGTGCTATAATAGCACATACTTTCTCGCATTGTTTCTAACGGCTCTGCTGCAGTATTCCACTCCATGAACTGCAAAATTCTCTTCAACCATCAAAATTATTTTCAACGCCGAGATTAGAACTCAGGTTTTACGATTTAACTCGCCGTCAAACATACCAATTCGCTCGAGAAGTACCAAGTGGTTCTAAATCGGGCGGACGCTGAAAGAGTGTGTCATTATCTCAACTCAACATTTCCAACAAACATTTCCAACATAGTACATATAGTTTTCTCTGTTCCCAATTGACTGATGATTTTGAATCTTTCATGTAGTTGAAGTGCACCTCCATACACATTTTCACATTCTTTGTTAAGCTATTTTCTGATATGTGCAAGGGAAAAGAATTCAATAAACATATGAGTGAAGTTTGTAAAAATTGATAGCTCTAATACCTACAGTAATGTTTAAAAACAGAATGTCAAAAAACACATGATAAAAACCTGCATTTATAAATCTTAAAACAGCCTTGAAAATTTCAATTAAATTGGTAAATAGGTTCTTGAGAAAAAGTTACTTTTGCAGTAAAAATGTTCTTTGCGGAAAATGAAGAAAAACAAGAATATTAGTTTCTTTACACAAGTCTTTAATGAATTCCAGGTCTATAATATGACATATTGGTGTAGAGTGACTAACTTCCTATCTTACACTGTTCTGTTTATTTTTGTTTATGTGATTGCCGAATTTATTGTAATCACAATTAAAAGTTTCTTCTTTGATACACTTGATGGTGTTGACAGTTCTGGTTACAGAGGAGACTGGCATGAGAAATTTTAATCAACAACCGTAACATTGTCGCTTGCAAAAATAAAATTTTTCTTTCCTTTTTTCTTGAATCTCGCTGGTGAAAGGCGCTTTTGGAAAATACGATTAGAAAACATTCCCAATTTTCATGAGAAAATGAAAAACTCCTATGCTTCGAAATACTCAGCGAAATCACGTAAATACAAACCTAAACAAAACATTCTTTTCTTACATCAATTGATACATTGTTGATGGCAACACACAACCAACAAAATTTACTGTGGAAAAAATTCTATGCCGCAACAGGACTCAAAATTATTATAAACTGAAAACGCAGCGCGACTAGATGGCTTGCCTAAATGAAGAACACGAACAACCTGACATTGAATATTTCAAAATTCGTAAAAAAAATTCAAATCTCAAATGAGCAAAATATGTATATTTCATGATAGAAAAAAAACAGGACTATAGGATAGAAGAATAAACAAATTTTGAAAAAAAAATCTAGAGGTGCAACAGAATGTCACAGACTTTCTCGTAGTAAAGTTTTGTAATTTCCTTGGTGTGGCCTGGCTTTAAGGTCTTGCTCCCCTCTCTCGCCAGCTACCATTTATCGGTGCCCAAAGTACATTTTTTTAAATATTTTCTCAACTTTTCGCTTTCTTAGTAATACTACCGATGTTGTTACTTCAAGAATACTAAAGAAAAATACAACCTCGTAAATACAAAATTTTCATTGAAAAATTTTAAGCAGTATTTATGAAAATGGTGATTAAGCATTACGATAAATGCGAAATTTGTTGCTCTTTTTCACAACAATCTATTGAGTTTTTGGAAACCTGCATTTAAAATTATTCAAAGCACATCCACTCGGAAATGTAATAATGCATAAAAAATCGATGGAAATACCCCTTTTAACAGAATAAGATGTATTTAAAATAATACATTTGTGTAATTTTTTGAAAAAATACACCGAAATTAACTTTACGTCATATTAAGCATTGCAATTAGCATTGCAATTTTCGAAAATTGGGAGGTCACCGTCGAAATTAGATCTACGCAACCTTTATAAGTGTATTTTACTCTATTCTTCCAAGAAAATTAAAGAAAAAATTTGGAGCTGTTTAAAAAAATAGAAAATGTCCGGGGGGTTCATGTAAAGTACATGAAACCCTAGGACATTTTAAAAATTTTGTCAAAAACGGCTAAAAATTTTTTCTTTATATTTAATATAAGATAAAACCGAAATACTCTCATAAAGGTGGCATACGTTAGAATTTCACGGTTAACTCTGAATTTCCGAAAATTGCAAAAGTTTGAATTTTTTCGGGGTTATTCTACAAATACAAAATTGAAGACGTGGATTTTTCCTTGAAATGTACTTTGCTGTGCATTAGTTGTTAGATCTTTTTTTTTTTTGGAAATTTTAGTAGTTTTCGTGCAATAGAGCGTGCAATATTTGCAATTTAAAAAATAACAAAACCAGATTTTCTCAAAAACGGCTCTAATTTTTTCTTTAATTTTTGGTAAGGTTAGTGCCAAACGAACCCTATGCCGTAATATAAACGTCATATTGCTGTATTCTTTTCTTTTTTCAAAAATTTCAGAAATTAAATTATTTTGACTTGTCTGTCACGTCTATAAAACATACATTAATTGACGACTTCTTGGCATTATTATATTTATGAGCACATGTGCTTTAAATAAAGTCAGTTGAAGTTTTTCGAAAACTCAACAGTTTTCTATTAAAATGAGCACAAAATTCGGCATTTCTAAAAACGCTCAAACGCCATTTTTTAAAAAATGACTCCAAATTTGTTCTTTAAATGTTTCCAATATATAGTGCTAATTGCACTGTTTGTTATGACGAAAAGTTCGTTTTGATGTATTTTTGTTTTTTCCAAAATTAGACAAATGTAATACACTTGAATACACCTCTCACGTCGTTAATATGGACATCTCCATCGATCTGAATGCATTATTACATTGGTGAGTGGAAGCGCTTCAAATGACTTCAAATCAACGTTTTCGAAACCTCAATAGATTCCTGTGAAAATATGCTTAAATTTCTCATTTACAGTAAAGCTTAATCGCCATTTTCTTAAAAACGACTACGGATTTTTCAATGAAAACTTATATTTAGGACGCGTTTTTACTCTTCTTTAATATTCTTGAAGTAATGATTCAGTTATACACCTAGAAAAGCAGAAAGCAGGGAAATTGTCAAAAAATGTACTTTGGGTGAAGATAGATGGCAGCTGGCCAGAGAATGGAGCACGACTTTAAAGCCAGGCCACACCAAGGAAATTAGAAAAATTTGGTACGAGAAAGTCTGTGCCATTCTGTAGCACCTTTAGTTACTTTCTCGTCGAAAATTTCAGAATAATATACGGAGTAATATACGTAGTATAGAGAAAGTTATGAAGTGGCGCGGAAAATCGATTTCGAGATTTCAACTGGAATGCACGTTTGGAGGTCCCCTGATACCGAATAAGTGTTTTTTTTTTTGTTTTGTTTTTTAAACATCCGTCCGTCTCTTTGTCCGCGAGCCCGTTCATCCGTCCATCTGTGAACACTACTAGCGCCTATACCACACGTACGCTCTTTTCCAAATTGAAGAAACCCCGGTCCATCTGGCTCTAGTTGAAGCTTTCAAATTTTGAAAAACATTCTTTGATATTTGGGGGTTCCTTCTTTAAAATTCTTTAAAATTTGGGTGTACTTTACAAGAAGTCCTCCCAACATTTTCAAATTTTTCTTAAAATCTGCCCCAAGTTTTTTCTTTAAATTTCTTGTAAGCTTAAAGTAAAATACGCTTATAAAGTTGGCATAAGTCCGATTTTCGTGGTTAACTCTCAAGTTTCGAAAATTGCAAAAATTTGAATTTCTTTCGGCGTCAACCGAAAACTACAAAACTAAAGATAGTATTTTTTGCTTCAAATGAAATTTGCAGCTCATAATTGGTTTTTTTAATAAGGTCATGTAGATTTTTTTGAAAATTTTAGTAAGTTTTCTCCAAAGAGCGTGTAATATTTGCAATCGATTTCGAGAAATCAACGGAAATACACGTTTTGAGGTCCACTGATACCGAATAAGTAGTTTTTTTTCATAACGTCCGTCCGTCTGCAAATACTGAGAGAGGCTAAACCATGGCTACAATATTTTCCAAATTGAAGAAAGTTCTGTCGATCTGGCTCTAGTTGAAGCTTTGAGAGTTTGAAACACATTCTTTGATATTCGGGGGTGCTTTATATAAAGACAAATTAAAGAAAAACTAATCGTTTTTCAAAACATTGTACGTGATCATTTTTAAAAACCTCTAATTTTAAGAACAGATTTTGTTTAGAGCAAATGCCTCTGTTTTCAATTTTGTAATTTTTAAACATTAAAAGTTTGCAACTTTCGAAAATACAGAAAGTTCGCCGTAAATGGAACATTCTTTTTTATAGTCGTTTGATATTTGTATTTATGAGGAAAAATTGTAAAGAAAAAAATTGGTGTCGATTTTGCAAAATAAGTATTTAAAAAAATATGCATACATTTCAGGCAAAATTATACGAACACTACTCATATTTTACAAAAGTTGAGCATAATCTTATTTCAAGTTATGTCTTTAAGAAACATATTTTATTAGGAAAAACTATCTTCAATAGTGTACTTGTAGGAAGACGCCGAAAAAATGTTGAATTCACGCCCACGACTTTCCACGTACCGGATTTTGGATTTTGGCGAATCACCCACGTATCTCGACCATATCAGTCGGAATGAGTTCTCGGAATATCCAGAATATTTCGAATACGCTCATTTTATTCATCGATTTGTCCCCAACTCTGACATTAATCCCACTGCCTGAGTTTACTGCACTCTGCTGCTGAACCTATATTTACGAATTGTAAAAACATTCGTGACGTACGAGTGGCCGATGGTCACATAATTTTTTTCTTTAATTATGCAATTTTGAAGTCCTATTAAAGCAATCACGATAATTGCACAAATGTGCATGTTATCTCAAAAATATATATGTTATAGTGCGGCAGTCGCAAGTGCATTATTCTCGAACCGAGCGTAACGCGTTTTAAACTATGCACTGTGCCGAGAACTGTACACGAACCGTACAAGAACTGTACATTCCTGTGCCGAGAGTGACATCGTGACTCAGTGTTTATGTAAATGTAACTTGCGTCTCGCAAAGAGTTGCGTATACAAACTAACTTCTTTTATTTATTTTATTTATTTATTTATTTTACGTCAAAAAACAGTTCAAACTTGCGTATGACGTGCTATGGGGAAAAGTGAATTGTGTGCACATTTTCAAAATTCTGTGATCCCTACAATGTCATATACTACTTAAATTTAAAAAAAAACTCCCATGTAATGAAATATATTTTCAAGGATAACTAAGCAATAAATTTTGGCTCTTATCCATGTTGTTCTTCGGAATAATACTTCCTGCCGCGACAACATGGAAACATTAATTTGAATAATTGTATTTCCCACTGAATTCTAGAAGACGTGCACAGAAAATGAAGTTACATTTATGTTCAGAAGCAAAACAAGGGGCCATCTCAGCCTTTGCTCAATGGATCAGAGAAACTGGACGAAAAACCTGATCGAGATGGGGGTCATTGACCCGGAGGCTGTAGTACAATACTTGTTACAGGTTGTTTATACACATTCGTACAGTCCAAATGGTAAATAATGCATTATGTATCATTGTTAAAATTAATGTTACTTTTCTTGTGATGCTCAGTGTAGTCTCTAATTGTATAGAAACAGTTATGCAGCAGAAACTTCTACTGTACTGATCACTGGTGTATTACCTGTTTCGCGTTTCTGGGTCCACTCACGCCCCGCCAGGGTTACTAGCCTGCCAGTTCATTGCGACACATATTTGCATGCTAGACCGTCATGTCTTCCAGGGGCTGTGATGAAGTAATTGTCAATAAATGTTTCATCTTAATCCCATGTAATATGTATGATGTAGGAAGGATTAGGTGCCATACATTCTATTGTATCTGCCCGATTGAACAATATTAGGGTTTCAGCTATGTGTGCAAAAATACTTTTCCATTCAGTCCACTCTTTAATTATTCATTGCACTGCCCTTCAATACTACATTTCTCTGAAGGATAAATATACCGATCATGGGCTATTTTTCATTCCCTGGTCACACAAACACACACACACATTTTAGTTTATCATAAAAGGTGATTCAAAATGTCAGAACATTAAATGGATTTCCAACTAAAGAAGTAACATTATCAATATACAACAGTTAAAGATATTGCGTTCCTTCAAAAAATTGAAAGACATTTGTAACTTTTAAGTTACTTTAAATATTTTATTTTTTATTATTTTTATACTTAAAATCTTTATATTAATTTCATTTATTGAACTGAGATTTTGATATTTAGGTAGTTAAAAAGGTATATTTTTCTAACCACTTTGATGTTCTAGTCAATGGTGTTGAACTTCCTTTTACGAAATCTGGGACCGCGCTGTTCTATTACGGCCCAGTGTCCTGTTTAGTCACCTGTAACATTATATGCCTCGCGCTGACCATGAGAAAGGTACAATACCTCAAGCGAGGCAACTCTGTACTTCGCCGAGAAGAGGACCAGATCCCCCTGGGCCAAAGACACACGGAGGGAAACAACCCTCCCACGGCACACACTGCAACGGGCAATGTACAGACACCAGAGGGCAGAGGCAGAAGTGGCTCTACAGTCGACGCGAAAACGTAAGACATTATTTGATCATTCTCTAAAACAATAAGCATTTTAGAAAAAACTCATCATCTCATCTCTTTTGTTACAGAATTAAACTGTACATTAAAATGGTACTTATTTCCGGAGGTATTGAACTTTTCACTGAGGTTATAATGTGGTTCAGTACACACAACAATTTTTTCATTGTTCTTTTAAACAGCGCGAATGATTTTTATCGTACGGATAGGGACTTGGCTTATCGAGCGGCGGGTTACGTCACCGACTTCTTCCGGGCGGCGATCGTCATGTGGTTGGCAGCTCCTGAAGGGGGCTACCAAGTCCTTCTCATGAGGATGCTGCGTCGAGACAAGAGAGAGAAGAAACCAGCAGGAGCAGGCAACGCGGGCGGAAGGAAGCACAACGTGGCGTAGAGGAGCCCCGACCAGGGCGCCTCCTGGCGAGCACGAGCGCACACGCTCGCTTACCCCTCCGCGCAGCGGCGGTCGAAAGCTCACCTGACAACCCCACGAGTCAAAGAGGACACTGTTCATTTGTGCATAGCTAGAACAAAATCCGAGGTTTTAAGCATTCGTCATTTATATAATTAAGTTTTTTATTTAAGTTTACTCTTTTAAGTATTTATTGTTATGCCTTTTTATTAAGTTCGATTTTTATACATAAAAAGCGAAAAATTGACACGAGAGACTCGAATCTTTTTACTTCATTGCGCAAGTATGTGATGACTCACTAATAAAAGAAATTAACTTAAATATTTTTCTTTAATGAGGGGATTTCGTGTATTTATCTATATGTTTATGTATGTATATGTATGTGTATGTGTATGTGTGTGTATATGTGTGTGTATGTGTATGTGTGAATACGTGTGTATACGTGTGTATACGTGCGTATACGTGTGTATACGTGCGTATACGTGTGTATACGTGCGTATACGTGTGTATACGTGCGTATACGTGTGTATACGTGCTTATACGTGTGTATACGTGTGTATACGTGTGTATATGTGTGTATATGTGTGTATATATGTGTATATGTATTGTGGCGCCAAGCCAGTGTATGAGCTGTCGACACGTTTGAAAACCGCGCCGAGTGAAAGCGCTGGTCCGTGACTATCAGTGTTACGTTTCAGAATGAAGATCTTTCAATGATGATGTCACAGATTAATTGTAAGTTAGCTTGAGAAAGATTTGTAAAAACTTTATCATATAAGACAAGATATAATGAGTGTATTTCTATGTTATTTACGTGTATAACCGCCCAAAAAAGTCCATACAGAGATGTCTTGTGTTACAGAGCTGTAACAACTTGCTTGTAAACAATATTGTGAATTACTGAACTTTCTCAATGTATACAAACATTATTTAATTTCGAACATCAACGTATTCATTTCTTTCCTTTACATGTGTTTTGCTTATGCTAACTTCATTGATAATGTTCAGTAATAACTATCTTGAAATCTCTTGTAAATTCTTGCTATTAGTTCAATATCAACTTAAAAAATTGTAAAATCATACAATATCAATGTTTCTTTGTAAACTAATGTAGTTGCACTATTCTCTGGTAGGTGGCCGTCCTGCTACTTCCACCTCGAGCACTGCTGACATCACCACATCTAATGATGATGATTGCAACCGCAGGACGGCCTTTCTACCGTATATACGAGGGGTTACTGATAAAATTGGCAAGCTTTTGAGCCGCTTCGACATCAAGACCGCCTACAAATCTCCTACAAAGCTCGGACAAAACCTCGTACGTGTGAAAGATCGCATACTGCCTCTCATGTCATCAGGGGTATATGAGATTCTGATGTATCCAAATTAAATACACCTGGGTTCAATAAACAATTTATTGACAGAAACGGGTACAGTGCTATAGTGCCGAATATCCAGGAGAATTTGTAGAGAGACGTAGCCGTGTTGCCGTAAAACCAGGAGATGTACCACGATATGCCGAGTCACCAAGTAGCCGAAAAGGGAAGTCCGTAGTCGTTGCGCAGTTGTCGTAGTCTCTCTCTCTTCACACAGTAACCACCACTTATTCACCAGATCGTCGCTCTATGACAGCCGCTCACTCGCTCACTCTCTGCCTCAGCTCCGCGCCGAGCCCGTTGTATAGCTACCCCGGGCCGTAGGCCCGTTGACTGGCTGTGTAGTAGGGGCGGGGTCGAGTCTCACCCCGCTCGCTCAGGCGTGGCGGCCGCACTCAGCCGAGCACCGCTGGCCCGCGCTGGTTGTTGACCACTGCCGCCAGGGGCGGTAACGCCCTACTGACGTCCTTCCGTGGCGGCACATTTAATTATGTGCGGCCGGTCACGACAGATCCCATGCAGCTGCGGCAGCAGTTACATCGGCGAGACAGGACGGACCATAGAGGAACGGCTCCGAGAGCATATCCGCCACTACAAATACAACAACACTGACAAGTCGGCCGTAGCCCTCCACGCATGGGAAACTGGCCACGCCATTTTATTTGATGACACCCGCCTCCTAGCCAGAGAAGACCGCTGGGGAACGAGAAGAGTAAAAGAGGCAATATAAATTATTAAACATCCCCAAAATCTAAACGCTGATGAAGGCCTACGTCTGCATGACGCCTGGAAACATCTTTTTCACCTGACCGAGACCCGACACGGGCCCCTCTGCTCTATGCCGTCCGATCACGCGCGGTGCGCCTCCCCCACCCCGCCCGGGGAGCCCTTTCCCTGATTGGCCGTTGCACTCTCTCCGCATTGGCTGATCATCCGGCCTATCAGCGGACGGAGAGAAACTGCATATAAACCCGTGCGCAGCCCATCTCCGCGCAGTACTACGCCCTAAGGAAGGTCGCAGAATGGCGACCGAAACGTTGGCACCTGTGCCCTGGACGCGGCGTCTCCCGGATAGCTAAGTTAATCACTGTGCATCAGTAATGTGTTTCATTCATTGTTAATGTTTCCTTCAGGAATTGTATGTTTTGTATGTATTTTTTAATGAGGCGTTTTGTAGCCTGTCAACTTCGTATTTATTCGTAATTCTGCATATTTAAGCCTTCCAGCAATTTTGGTAATCAGGCATCGCCTGTTCAGTTAACTCAATTGTGTATAACAATATATATTTCTGTTTTTGTGCAAGTTTAGCTGATTGGACTATTTATATTGTAAAAAGGTGTTATTTCCTTTTTCATGTCAATAAATGTATGTTTTCTCTGAAGTTTGTGGATTAAGCATATCGTCTTGGTAGGGTAGTTCCATTCATCAGGGATCCATGTGTACCCGAATCTGTTCACACTATCAAATGTTTAATTTGCCTTATGTAATGAAGTTCCTTTAACCTAAGGATTCTATTTTGGTCCCGAACTTTTCCTTTGGCACACGCGTCTCTTGAAATTAAAAGATTTCCTTTTCCTTTCCTTTGTTGTTATTTGGAATCGAGGACAGGAAATAAATTATAAATGAGGTCTCTAAAGAAAGAGAATTTCGCGTAGACGTGACGAATTGCATTTTGACTAAAAATATGTAAAAGATTTGTTGAAAAACAAACTATCTAAATACTCATATCAAATGCAACCCGCATCGCTCGATAGCAAGGTAAAAAACTACAGAGTTAAATAAGTTCTAAACCAAGATTTTTAGGGCCTTAAATACTGAAATTTTCAGGAAATGTTTGTCACACCGTGATCTACCGGATGAAAGATTTTTGGTCATGCTATTAAATTTCTGCCGGTTTGGCGCTTATCTGCACTATCAATGCCACCTATATTTCATCCCTTGGTGCACGTGGCCATCTTTGTGGCGTCACACTTAGAAGGCTTAGATTACTCCATTTAATATTTACGCTTTCTGTGTACATGTTTTGTGCAGACTGACGAGATTTATTAGCATCATCATTGATTCAAGATTCGCTCTCGCAGCAGTTATAAGTATTAAAAGTTGCTTCTTACCGATGAATATGGTTTTTTAATGAGTGTAGTGCAACTGTTGACTTTCCGTTTCTGCAAGGGCTGAGTACCCAACTGAGGAAGGATCCACGATCGAAACGGACTAGATGTTTCCATTTTTCATTTTCACGGCACCCTGAGGGAACATTTGAACTCGATCCCGAAGCAACAAGACATTGTCCTACATATTTAAGAATGATAAATGAAAATAGGAAAAGAATTGATTATACTTCTGAATAGCAATCACTGAATACACAAACTAAATTCATAACACTAAATATACAAAGTCTTTTAGCAAATTTAGATGAAATCAGAAAATAATAAATCAATGCAGAAATAAACCTAACTTAATGGCGTTCACGAAGACAAGAGTTGTGGATGATATAGAGGATTGGGAAATTAGAATTCAAGACTATAGGTGTACTAGATGTAACTCACAGAATCGAAGAACGGGGGGAGTAATAATATACGTGAAAACGGACATTAAAATAGAGAATGTTAAAATAGACTGTAAAGAAAATATCTGCTGGATAGTAAAGTTAGATATTTTTTGTAAATAATACAGAGGATCAGTAGTGGCTGTCTATCTCTATCTAAATGCATCTGATAGCGAAATTATTGATTATATTACTAACAAAGTGGAGGAAATAATGACAACTAATGATTGCATAATAATGGGGGATCTTAATATAAATGTACTGAGAGAACGTTACACCAAGAGAAAGTTAGTAAATAATTTTAATTTTAATAATAATACCAATTAGGACTAAACCGATTGGTAAAAGAGCAAAATAGAGTGGATAGTAATAGTCAGAAAATCATTGATTTTGTATTCTCAAATGTACTTATAAATGTAGAAGTACAAGACACACCAAAAGTAACCGATCATGCTTGGATAGTGGTGAAGTTAGATTTAAAAGAAAAAGGTACAATACTACTAGTTTAACTACTAGTTAAGAGAAAGAAATTAGAATATTATAGCGATACTATTGAAGAACACAAAAATAATAGTAAAAAATTATGGAAGATAATTACGAAATTAACAGGAGCGAAAAACTGTGGTATAATGACTAAAGAAAATATAGCTAACAAATTCAATAAACTTTTGCAAGTAACATTAAAAGATTAGTACAAAATGCTGACGTAGGGAATCAAAATATTTACAAGCAAGGTAAAAGATGGTGTGACAATGAATTTTATAAACTTAAATGATAAAAAAGGAAGAATTGCGTAGAATTATCTATGGATTACCAAACAAAAAAGCAACAGACGAGGGTATTACGACAAAAATGTTAAAAGAAAATTATGAAATATTAGAAGCAGTATTATTGAAAATAATAAATAATTCTCTAGAAAAAGGGATTTTTCCGAAGTCATGAAAAACTTCCGCAGTAATTCTAATTCCAAAAGTGACAAATACAATCAGAGCAGCTGAATTTAGGCCAATAAAGAACCTACCCATATATGAAAAAATATTACAAGAAATAATAAAGAAGAAGTTAAATGAGTATATTGAAACCAATAAAATTATAGGAAATGAACAATCAGGCTTCAAAGAAAAACAATCATGTGAAACTGCGGTACAAGCAGTTTTAGAGGAATGGAAGATTAATATTGATGCAGGAAAGAAACCAAGAGCTATCTTCTTGGATCTCAAGAGAGCATTCGAAACTATTGATAGGACAATGATTATTGAGAAAATGTACAGATACGGAATCAAAGGTGACGTTAAAAAGTGGTTTGTTTCATATCTTAACAAGAGAAAGCAAAAAAGAAAATATAATAATATTATCTCAGATGAATTTAGCCTACACTTAGGTGTACCGCAAGGGTCAGATTGGGGCCAATACTGTTTATAATTTACATTAATGACTTAAGTATATGATAAACATTTTTGGGAAAGATTGTAAAATTAAATTATTTGCTGATGACACGTTATTGTATGTAATTGAAAAAAAAGATGGAATTTAATTTAAATTGCAGAGTGTATTTATTGCAATACAAGAATGGTTAATGGTATACAAATTCATAATGATTGTTGAAAAAACTAAATTTATGATTTTACATAGTGAAAGAAACATAGAAGAGAAACTAAATTATTCACAACTGACTTAAAGGAAATACAACGGGTATACAAAATGAATTATTTTAGAGTAATTATTGATAGTAAATTAAATTTTACAGAATATATATAGGACATTGTAAAGAAAACTGGAAAAAGTTTAATATTTTAAACAGAATTGGGCAATATTTGTATATATTTGTATACAATATTTGTATACAATATATATTGTTTTTATATATAAATCCATACTTGCACCCCACTTTGATTACTGTGCAACAATACTATTTGGAGCCCACGAAACTCAAATTAAAAAACTTTAGATACAACAAAATAGAGCCATAATGGTTGTAATTCAAAACAATAGATACACTCCAGTGCTAGACATGCTAGACACTGCAATTTATCTCAATAAAAGAGAGAATTCATTATAGGACAATAATTTTTATTTTGAAATTAATTAAAAATCATATAACAGGGTATTTAGTAAATAAAATCCAAAGTGTGAAAGATAAAACCAACAAGGGTATGCACAAAATTTAGTAATTAATTTCAGTAAAACTGCACAAGCAAAAAATAGACTATTAGACAAAGGATTTGAATTATATTGAATTCATTATGCTACGCGTTCAGAATTCTTGTAAATTCAGTCAGCCTTCATACTGCTCGTTGTGAATATTTCGCGAATGTTCATTCCCGCCTGAGATATGGCGTAATATTCTGGGGAAATACATCTTATAGCTCCCAGACTTTTAGATTACAAAAACGAATTGTACGAATAACCACCAAATCCCACCCACGTGATTCATGTAAGCCTCTCTTCATTAATCTAGGAATTTTACCATTATCTTGTCTGTTGATTTACGAATCAGTGGTTTTTGTCAAAAATGACTTGCTTAAGGGCGAGAATATATTTTCAGAAAATGCCGATGTCTATTACTATAACATTCGACGTAGAAATCATATTCATCAGGTGACAGTATCAACAGCTCTTTAAAAACATTTCTCATACAATATTGTAATGATTTGTGAGACTAGCCCGCAAGAATGCATGGAACACGGAACGTCTATATAAGCAAAGAGGAGCCAATAATGAAATAAACAATAGACAACAGCGCCGCGTAATAATAATTATTAGGAAAGTGATAGAAAACAAAAGGGACGGACATAGGCATTATAAACAGTGAAAAGAACCCGAATTTAGGAATATTTTGAACCAAGAATCACGTTATTCGAGCCACGGGGTTTGTAAATATTACAAATTGTGTAAATCGCATGTATAACACGGCGAATATTGAAGACATGGTGACCATTGTTGTACCTCTGAAAGTATACAAGACGAGTTTTATTGAATATCCAGTGAATGCCTGAGTGGATTTTGGCCAAACTTTCAGAAATTATAGAGAAAAATATTTAGATCAGGGCAAAATTAGTCACGGCGCGGGGGAATTTATGTAGGGATCGGAATAAATTATTATCCAGTTTCATAGCATAGCGGATTAAGAAAGAATTGAAGGAGCGACAGAAAATGTAAGTGACGTCATCACGAGTTGAGAAGACGAAAAATAAAGGTTTTTGGAAAAAGGAAAACAGGAAAGGGGAATTCGGTGATGTGACGATTAAAAAATGAAAGGTAGTAAAATTATGAAACAGATCATAAGACGCAAGATGCCCAAAAACAGTGAAAATGTAAACGTTTTCGAACATTTCTTATGGTGATGGGCATGTGTTTAATAAAATGACAGTCACTTGGATTGTGTGGACCGACAATGTAAAATGGGTTACAGACAGAAAGAGTTCGGGTTTGATGAGGATCGCACGCGTTTGGATGCTGTGTTAAATTTTTGGAGAAATTTCGCGGAAGTGTCGTGCAAAAGTTTTTGAGTTATTTTCGGTTGTATAACATCAATTGTTTAAATTAGGTCGAGCTAAAATTCAATTTAATTTATTTAGAAATTCACGAAAAAAATCCGCATGGACAGTATTCACGCAAGTTAGGCGCAGGAAACAGGAGCGTCGCAAAATCTAAATACGTCGCGAAAGAAAATAGAAGTAACGTTTAGGGAAGACGCGATTAATGCAAGGAACAATAAACGGAAGTACATTTGGTAATTTTTAAATGGACGAGTGCATCTGAGATCCGATGGCAGCTGAACGAGAACTGCGTGCATGAAAAATGCACGTTACAACTAGCAACGACGGGCGCTGACAGGAAGTGACATCGCTGCGAAAAGGGAAGTGGCACGAATTGTGCAATTACTGTTTTTTTGTTGTTTGTTCACGCGCAAGTCTAAAGAAAAAAATTCTGTCGAAGACCAAGTCATGATATTAGGTTAAGGATAAGATAAAAACGAAAAAATAGGGGTCACGACAGAATGCGCATTCTGATGTATGCATGAGATTTTCGTATTATGTTTTCAGTGTGCATGGTTGTATTTCTTTTTTCGGTATGTTTATGTATTGGTGTTGTCACGTTTTCGCAAGCCAGAGAGGCAGATTGTGTTTATGGATAGAATATAAGCAAACAAAAAATCCGAAATTAAATGCATGAGCATCCACATGGCCCATAATTGCCTTGAATTCATGTGTTTTTATTAAATAGTTGTATAGAATTTGACCCAGGCACGAACGAAACGAACCCTTACCTCAACTCCGTATGGAGTGAGCGCGCGGACTACGACCAGGTAGGTTGTGAATGATTATTCGGGCTAGCAGAGGTACGGGCAACCGATAAGCAAAGGTATTGTGGCACCCAATTGCCAGCTAGAGCTAGGCAGGGCAAAGATAGTGCACGTGACGAGCAGAGAGAGAGAGAACATTAGTACCCATTACAGTGGCGCACCAACGTGGGGGGGGGCGTCGTGATTGAGGAGGGCACATTAGAAGACCCATTACAATATATTAACATTATTTTACAGCACTTTGCCAGATGACATTAAACGATCAAATTCGATAGAAAAGTTTAAATTTAAAGTGAAATCGTTTCTGCTGCATAACTGTTTCTATACAATTACAGACTATACTGAGCATTACAAGGAAAGTAACATTAATTTTAACAGTGATATTTAATGTATTATTTACCTTTGGACTGTATAATTCTAAACAATATGTAACAAGTATTAATTCGCAGCTTCTGGGTCAATGACCACCATCTCGATCAGTTTTTTCGTCCAGTTTCCCTGATCCATTGAGCAAATGCTGAGATGGCCCCTTGTTTTGCTTCTGGACATAAATGTAACTTCTTTTTCTGTGCACGTCTTCTAGAATTCAGTGGGAAGTACAATTATTCAAATTATCGTTTCCTTGTTGTCGCGGCAGGAAGTATTATTCCTTGACAAAGGACATCATGGATAAGAGCCCAAAATTTATTGCTTATTTATCCTTGAAAATAGATTTTATTACATGGAAGGTTTTTTTTCCAAAATTCAAGTAGTATATGACTTAGTGTAGGGATCACACAATTTTGAAAATGTGCACACAATTCACATCTTCCTATAGCACGTCATACGCAGTTTTAACTGTTTTTGACGTAAAAATTAAAAAATAAAAATATATAATAAATTACCATAAAATTTCTATATAAAATAAAAAATTGTGAACAAATTAAAGAATTTAAAAGAAAAATTATAAAATATATCAAAGTATAAAATTAATTTTGTTAATATTTAATAGAGTATACCTATAGTTTGTACCATTGTTATATAAACAATATAAATTGTAATAGTTCCCGGCTATCCAGGCCTCGCGTTGGGCAGCCGAATGTAATAGTTCCTCTCTCTCTTTTCTGCTACTATTGAATGGCTAATCTCCTCTTATATTTCAGTATTACAGACTGTTGGGTGCCACATTTTGTACTCGTACTTAATCGAACCTATCGTTTGCCCCTTTTAGCTAGCTAGTTTTTATAAAATTTCTCATAACCTGCAGCCGTGGATAATGTGGTGGTCCTATACAGGAATCCAAGTGAGGTGACTGGATTGTGCGTAATAGGGTATTATAGTAAACGACGACACATGCTCTCAATTGGTAAAAATGAACAATATTTTTGTTCATTCATTTATTACTGCTTTCGGGCTTTTTCCTCCTTTCATCATATACGATAACAACTCACCATCTCTCCCTCCACACTGGTACACAGTAATCCTATGACATAAACATGCAAAGAAACAAAACACAACAAAGAAACTTTTTCACGCATAATAATAACAAAACAATATGAAACCTCACTCACACATCGAATGCGCATTCCCTGATTTTTTTGACCATTTCTTAATTTAATTTTATTCAACAAAACTTGGTCTTCAACAAACTCTTTTCAGCTACGGAATGCGTCTTCAGATGAAGTGTCTGCAAAGAAAATCACACACACACACACACACACACGTGTCACTTCCCTGTTTTGCGGCTCAGCTCTCGTGGCAATGACGTCCGGTGGCCGCCGTCCCGTGCCTTCCGATGCGCGGTCGCCGTCCACTCCTGCTCGCTGTCGCCTTCGGAAACCAATTATCGCGAACCGCTATTGTCCGCATAAATTATATTACTCAGTTGCTAGTCCGTCGCCGTTTGATAAAATTGCATGTACTCGTTGCGTACTGTTCGGCAAAACAAAACAAAAAAAACAACTATTTTTCGCGTTTCATCAAACACGTCATTTCTCGAAATTAATATTGTTTACATCAATTTACATTCAAAAATGAACGTCCAATTGTTCCGATCTCACCATCTATTCTTTTGTATCTTATAACGAGATGTCCGAAGCGTTGAATTTCTTTACAATAAATAATAAAATCTAATTGTCCGTAATCACAAAAATTTTTACTCAAGAAAAAAAATACTCCCGATTTTTTTTTCTTTTTGCTAACACTTCGAAATTCCAATAAATATCACAACTTTACTCCCTATTTGAAATACCACACTTTCGAAAGAAATTTAACTACGCGCCAATTTCGCGCACACGAACCATTCTCTCCGGTACCTACGACACATCTGTCTCTCACCTCGAAATTTCTTTTTCAGCAACTTGCATTGTTACAAAAAGCTTCTGGAACCAAATAGTTGCCACTCGCTTGCTTTTAATCTGTAGTTAATTCCAATGACTTTCTTCTCTTCGTAACATGGCGTCATTTGTTTATACCTCTAGTTCATTGCAAATTTCCAAATATTATGTTATAATTTTGCTTCCGAACATGCGACAAGGTTGACACTAATTTTGTCGTCTTCCCCGTGTTTTAATCTATTGTTTCCCAATGTTTCAGCCAAATCGGTTTGTGCGTTTGGTTACAATTCTTAAAAAACCATGTTTACAATCTCTCTTTACTAGCTCAACAATGGCCATATTCTGTTCATGTTACATTAAAAATTCCAATTCTATTTCAGTTTATATCTTCCGAATGCGTTGACCGAATTTGATGCCGTTTGTTTTATTTAATTTCATAATTTCTGTTCTACCGGACGATTATGTTCAATTTTCACAAATTTCACGCGCTATAATTCTTTATTTTAATTTTGACTTGTAAAATGTTTTCTGTCGGCACCGTTGTAATCGATACACAAGCTTATTCCTTGTCACATTTTGTAAAGTTGCTTCTGGGGGGGGGGGTTGTCTCGAAATGATAGATCATTACAATATAAACATGTATTTTGTATAATTAATAACCGAGAAGGTTAAAATAAACAAACTCATTCATTCATTTTAGAAGTCTTTAAAACAGTTTTTCATGGAATAATTTTCAAAACGTACTTGAACTGACTGATGCAGCGAATGTCATGTGTTATTTTTATTTATTTTATGTTCTTTTGAGCATTGAATAAATCCCCATCTTGCCAGAATTTCGCAATTCTTTTGTTCAAACGCGATCACTAGCCAACGTTTCTCTCTTCCAAGATCGCTGTGCCTTTCGGGTTCATCAAATGTAAATTGATGGTTATTGTGGCGAAGAGACCGTCACAATACATTGTCAGCATGTGATGCATTCCGCACATTAATTAAATTCACGGAATTACAGAGGGTTGCCTGTATGTGTAAATAAACCGTTATTAACGTTTGATTGGAGTACTCATTGATCAATTTGATTATTTGGGCACGGTGTGATAAGATGAGTATATATAAATATATTAGTTTATATTTTAGGGTAATAATTATGATATGATTTATCGTTTTGGATAGTGATAAATGCGTAAGAGATACGTTATAACCACATAAATCGGGCACATAGAGAATTTTTAACCTATATATGGATGTTCATAGTAAATATAAATACATTTCAGTCATTAAAATTTACCTGTAGTAAAGTTATGTTTTATCGAAGAACTTTTGTTTGTTACTTGAGATATTAACGAGTCGATGCGGTAATCCCTTTTTCTTTAACGATGATAACGCTGTAGCTAGAGAAATATTGTTGTTTCTGCAGAAACGCTCGGTTAAAAAATAAGCCTTAAGTTGTCGCGTGGATTATTGGAATCCAGTCTTATTCATTCGCTGCTTACAGCAAGAGCTGACAACCTTTTGGCATGGGCTTTTCAGTATCATTCGTAGAAGGTCTCAGCAATCGAAGTATATCGAAATATGACTCAAGAGATTACTGCTGCACTAGCGATATGCGCCGGAAACAGCTATGAATTTCACTAGTAGTCCGTGCGATCACTTGCAGTTTAGTTTCTGACCTAAGCTGTCATGAATATAGCTGCAATCTATGTTATTCACCCAATGATTATGCAAAGTACAACAGACGAGAAAGGTTGACCACATGGAGATTTCTAAAGTATCTTGCTTTGTCTTTTATGATACCAAAAATTAAAAGGAAGATGGAGAGATAATTTGTGCCAACAGCAGTAAGTACACGGGGGAGACTACTGGGAATCCGAGAAGGGACAGCTGAGTCACCAAAGAGCAACCTGGGGCGTTGTTATCTCAGTGAACGTCAGCGAAACAATAGAACTCGACAATACTGCGTAAATTGTGTACAATGGGTGTGCTACATTGCCACTGAAACACATTCAGAATATAGGCTCCAGATATTTTGTAAACAATTTGATAAGTGCTTTATTTAATAATCGTAACTCAAAGTATAACAAGTATAACATATATAGAGCACAAAATGTTTCAAAATCAAACATGGATAAGAATGTATTTGAGCATATTTGTTTAAAGGCATAATACATGCATTTTTATATTTGGCATTTCATAAAATTAGTCATATGTCAATGTTCTAATAAATTTAATAGTATTTTGTAATTGTTCAGTGTTTTAAATACCATTACTTAACCATATTTGAACCGAAGCACTATTTTTGTAAAATATTCTCATTAAATTGTTTTTCAAAAATTGATTACAATTGTCATCCACCTGACCAGTGGCGTTCCAATTTTGAGCGCGAGCACTGAAGGTTTGAGAAGTTCACAAATTGCACAATAACGAATTACGAAGGTAACATAAATGGATTCTCAATATAGACATGGTAAGTAATGTTTCAATATTTAACTGTTAGATATTCAAATTTTGATTTCTATTTTATTTTTATTTTTGAGCATAAGAGACCATAACTTTTACATAATCTTGAAGATCATTAAAAAAATTTGAAACCTTAAGTATATTGGGAGAATAATATAACTACTTCCAATAATTATGAAAAATACGAAGGCGAAAACAAATAACTATAAAACATTGAGAAAACAATACGTAGGTTTGGGAACCAATTTTGAAGTCAAATATAAAATAATATTCACCTGGGATGGCGTTTTCGTCACTAAAAATTCTTCACGAAAAATTTAATGTTCATGGATAACAGGTTCCTCAACATCGTAATTTAACAACTTGTCCAGACGTGTTTTGCACGAATTTTAAGAAATAAATAAAAGACATAATATAATTTAAAAAAATAGAAAAGAAGAAGAAGAAAAGAAGACACGTACTAGCAATGGACGACAGTGATGAATATATCTCAATAGCCTTTTAGAAAGGTAGAGGGTTTTCCCTCGACAAATCCTATTCATTTTGTTTTGAAATGCACGATTTTAAAGTCCCTGCAACCCCACATCACATGTCGAACGTTAAACGTTTAATTGAAGCTCGTTTCTACGTCGAAATGCTGTGGTCATTTTGCTGCTCGCATCCGGGAACAAAAGTTCCAACTCACAAGTGCCTTCAGCAGCCACTACTTAAACTGGCACCCAGTAGTTCATTCATCCAAAGTCATACACGTCAGTAATTTATTTCACCTTCCCCTTCCTTCAAAGTTATCAATGCAGCACTTATCGACACCCCATCCCCACTCACATTTGCTTGTTGTCGAAGAACCTTCCCAGAAGGACGCTCAACCAGTCGATGACCATTGTTCAGACACCCCTGCAGGGTGCCGAAGTAGCCATTGACCAGACAGTCGACGAACATCGCCTCTATCCCGCTCGTATGAGCCCAGCGACCCCCTCAGGGCGCCGAAGTAGCCCCCGTCCGGAGCGGCCAACCAGACGACGCACACCGCCCGAAAGCAGTCGGTCGCGTAGCCCGTGACCCTGTAGCCTATCATGTGGTCACGAAAAAATAAAACATCTTCTCTAAAATCTTCATAATACATATTTTTCAGCACACTCCAATGGGTTGGGATTGAGACCCAGCCAATGATTTCTGCAATGACGTCGATGACACCTGTTATCAGTAACATTTTCACGTACAGCCTTATCCTGCAACAAAAGATTTATATGAAACACCCTGCTTACTAATGTATTGGGTTGGTGCATAAACCCGTAGCGTCTTTTGTCAGTTTTTAAACTTAAGACATACGCGTGAAAAAGAAGTTAACACTGAGAAAATATTTTCCTTCTTTACAAACTACCAACTCTGAGGTAGTTCTTTGATTCTGGACCTGTAGAAGTCTTAAACTACCAATAATCATAGAGCAACTAATAACGGTGGCATAGCTCTTATTTTCTCTGTTAACTCCTAATATCCGAAAATTGCAAAAGGTTAAACATTTTTTCGGTATCTTCTTACAACTTCAAAATTGAAGATACTAGCTTTTTCCTTCAACTAAAATTTGCTTTCCTTGATTAGTTTTTTCCTTTACATCCTGAACATTTTTTCAAAAATTTAGTAGTTTTTGCGTAATAATGAGTGAAGTTTGTGCACTATTTAAAAAGATAACAAAAACAAAAATTTCTCAAAAACGGCTCCAAACTTATTCTTTAAACTTTTCTTAGGGTTAGTGCTCATTGTACCGTACTAGTTATAAAAGCCATTTTGCTCTATTCTTTTTTTTTAACTTACGAAAGTATGTTTTTTACACATTTACATTAGTGCCGGGTACGTTAAATTATTGCATTTGTGAGTACATGCGCTTTAAATCATGTCTGATAAAGTTTCTCAAAAACACAAAACTTTTCTGTGAAAATAAGCTCAAATTTCCGCATTTTCATTTTCACATACAAACGCCATTTTCTCAAAAACCCCTCCAATATATTTTCAAACTTTTTGAACGGATGGTGCTAATTACACTGTTTTAGAAGACAAAAGTTCATTTTGGAATATTCTTTTTTTCACAAATAACACAAATGCATTTTTTTTAAATATTCCTCATACCTTTAATATGCACTTTTCCAGCAATTTTAAAACATCATTGCATTTGTAAGTGAAGGGGCATCAAATGGCTTCCAATTACGTTTTTCGAAAATGTTTATTTCACAGTAACGCTAAGGCGAGAATTTCTTAAAAACGAATACAAATTTTTCAACGAAAATTTCCATATGAGACAAGGCTCTCCTCTTCTATAGAATTCTTAGAGCGATATTTCGGTTATATCATTAGAAAACCGAAAAACGGAAAAAATTAGAAAAATGTAATTTAGACGGCGATAGATGGCAGCAGGTAGGAGGGCTGGGCAAGACCGGAAAACTCACCCAGACCCAAGAAATCAGAAAACTACCTAGTACGAAAACGTCTTTAGCAGTCTGAAGCAATATATATATATATATATATATATATATATATATATATATATATATATATATAGTAAATTACTTCCTTTAAGACATTGTGTAGTCATAATCAATCCTTCAGAACCTTCAGATGAATCCTTCAGAACCAAAAATTGATTGAAACCAACTCGAATGCAATAGCGTCTGTGATATTATTCTTGCTTTTCTGTATTGTAACCGCTGCCTTCCGTTTACAATGCGAAGTATACGCACCAACTTCAGCTTATCGCCGTGACAGGTACAAAAGCAGATACTAGTAACGAAAACTGGTAGACGCTACTAGAAGACTCTGATTTAAGGAATGATTCGCTTTAATAAATTCGACCAATCAGGAATTTCTTCGACGGCCGCACGGAAATTTGCGAGAAGAAAGGGGACTCCGTCCATTTTGCCTGCAACGTTCGTAAGATGTCTCAACAGGTGCCGGACAGAGAGAATATTTAGCGGACACGTCATCAGAAAAGCTTATCAAAAGGTAATGAATTTTAATATATTAAATCACATTGTGTTATAAACTGGATTATAAAGCTTTCGGATTTGTGAAATTTTGAAGAATGCGATATGTAATGTGTATAACTGGCACGCAATGCATTCGAAAGAAATTCATACGATTTCCAAAAGAGAAATTTAGTATTTTTCTTGCATACACTTTGAACATTATTCAACCCAAATACTATACTTGCGTTTTTCTAACGTGGCGTCTGTGGGTAGTATCTATAAAATCGAATTCGGCACGACCTTTTGCGTCATTCTCAGTCCTGCCGCTGGAGTCTCTTGATCTGCAACATCTTACGGCAGGATCACGAAAGACGCAAATGTTCAAGTCACTATTAGTAGTATATATTTCATGCTGAAATAGGTTGACGTAATGTGAAAACAGAACCTAGAATACAGAAAATAACTGTAAAATCTATTTTGTAAGTGGCGTAAATTTAATTAAACTGGAAATCGATTGATCAGCGTGTGATTAATGTGTGTAATGTTCGAATACATTGATTTTTTAACATTTTCATTATCAAATTATTATTTTTTAACTACAAAATTAATCAAATTGAATTATTTCTTGATTAGCTTGGTGTTGATAACACGCAAGGAACGTAAACTGTTCAAAGGAATTAGTTTTGTTTACTGAACTAACTTTCATCTTCAGATGGTGTTTCAAAGCTTTAATATAGGATTCTTGCTTTTTATGTGTAAACGTAATGATTTATTTGTGTGTGTAAAGGGTATATGCCTGTGTGTACATTTTTTGCAGTTCATATATTCTGTGTATTTATAGTGAATTTTGCAACATTTTCATTCATGAGGAACAGTAGATACAGTTTCAATTTAAAAGAGAATATAAGCTCTCTATTACTATTTAACAAGTACTCAACTTTCCCTTATATCCGTCTCGAAAAAACATACCCACAAACCTCTATTGCAATGTAAACATATTTACGAAAGCAATCTTCCTCGTGACATTTATCAGATGTGTCACGTGTCAAGTAAGAACTATTATTTACTCGAGTCATCCGTCTCGTATCTCCTAATAAGCCAGAGGGATGGTGGTTTATTCCTTTTTTAAAAGTTGTTTTGTTTTTTAGAGAAAGTAAGAACACCGATGATTGAATTAAATGCAGTTATGTCCCATAGGCGCTTCATTTGAAGTGGTTAAATTGGACTTTTTCAGGATATAGTGGAGGTGCTGGTGGGGGAAATTGCAATATTTCTATACTAGGTAACTATTTAGAATAATGCGAGAAAATTGCGCTATTATATATTTTTTACAAAAGTGTGAGCGAATTTAAATCGAATACGCGAAAGAATAACCTGGGCCCGACGTGAAAACTTTTATTAGGTTGTAAGGGCAAAGAATTCGTTAAATTTCCTTATGAATTTTACTGGTTTTAGAAATGGATCCATTGAATTAACCATTTATTTTTCATTACTTTATTAAATTGCTTTAGATGGTACTCATTTGAACAAGATATTTTCTTATTGGTCTGTTCTAAACTGATAACACTAGGGAACAACATCATTATCTCCTGGAAGGTGGAGTGCGCAACGTATTCAATTTTATAAGTAGATTACGAGGATCACAGTATAAACATCATATCATGTCACAGTTTTAAGTACACCGTATCTTTATACGTATCATTCTGTATTTTGCTATTAGTGCAAATGCACTGAAATTGCATCTATCAGATATGTAAAACCAATATGTATAAAATATATTTAAAAATGAAATATTTGTTTAGTTTATCTATGCTACTTTGATGAGATCTAAACAAAATTAAGCTTTCGTGTTTTTTGTTGTTGTTTTTGGTTTACGTTCTGTATTCGAAGATTGTCGTCTTTATTCTCTCATCTGGTAGTCGCGCTCAGTTACGAGTAGGTCTCATTGTCAGTGGGCTTAGTGGGCGTTTTGAAAAAGGCGCGTAAACATCCATATTTCCTACTGCGCATCAGTCACTAAAGGAATTATTTTAGCCCCTTACCTTATCGCAAGTATAAAAGTGTCCAAAAATAGCAGATCCTGGGTTAGTGTCCTGTGTCCCGCAGTGCGCATGAAGTTCGTGTGTTTGCATGTGCCTCAAATACATTATTATATTACAATTTTGTGGGTTTTATCAAGTGATATTCGCCACATGATCTGTTGAATTGAATCGTTTCGACAGAATGCCGATGGTCATTTGAAAACCTTAAATGCCGTTCGGTGTATACGTATGCAGATAACATAATGGATTTCTGGTTACGGTTGGATTTGGCAACGTTAATTACCCTTAACAGTGCATATTTTTAGGCCTTTAAAGAAATTGGATGAATAGACCACGTTTATCCATTTACGAGCTGTTTTGGATGTGTATAGCGGGGCGATCTTCATATTTATTGAATATTCCATTCATAATGAGGTCCGCATCGGAAAGCGGAGTTAGTTGGAGTTTGGGTAATCCTTGAGAAGGGGATCAGTACTGAGGTTGGATGCGACTCATGGCGGCATATCTTTCCGCAAAGAAATGTAAATTCAATAGTACCTGATGACGTCCCTGTTATATCGGGAAGTTATTGCAGGTAATCTTAATAACATTTTGATAGAGAATTTCGCAACTCTAATTCGAAATCATGGGATTAGTTCTATGTATATTTTTCAAAATAACCTATAGCCAATGAATTGTTTCAATTGTTTAGATTTATGTTACAATCCATGTTACCCAAAAGTGTATTCAAACAAAGTGTTATTTCATGTAAACCGATTTGCCACAGCACTCAAAGGTAACTACCTCAACTCTCATGACATCCCCCAAAAGGAAGATCAGAGGAAAATTTACAACAGGAAAGTACACATACCCTATTAAAACATCGAAATCACCGAAAATATGCATGTATACAAAATGGATATATAAAAATTAATTTTTGTGGTTAGGTTCCCAAAACGATTTTCTTTATCTTTCAATGTCGTCCTATTGTCTAATGATCACAGTTGGCATTCGCCAATTCTCGGATTCCCCTCCATAAATCATAGTAATTAGACTTTTAAATGGTCTTATTAAAAGTTGGGACGTCTTCCTGAACGAGAGACCCATTCAAGACAAAAGGGAGCTCCTTGAAATAAGAAAACCAAGTTCGACTTTCTCCGATACCCCGATACCCAGTCTCCCTACACAGCGTCCATACTCCAAGCCGCCTCCGAATTCTTCGCCACTGTATCGAACTCTAAAATATGAACACGTCAGAAATGTACAACACTGTTGGTTGACTCTATTACTTACCCCAATACTTACTATATAGTTGAACAATTACAGAATGGCTCATACTTTCTCTCATTTGCTATCTTCCTAATTTCTTTGGTTTGAGACTAGCTTTTCGGTTTTGCCTCAACATCATCCTAGCTGTCATCTATCGCCACCTAATTACTTTTTTCCCATAGTTTCTCTTCGCTTAATGGTAGATCTTCTCAAATAACTTTGAGAATATTATAGTAAAGTGAAACCTCGACCTATATGGCAATTTTCGTTCTAAACTTTAGAGCCGTTTTTGAGAAAGTGTCGTTTGTACGTTTCTGTAAATCATAAATTTGAAATTTTTTTCAGAAACTTATGCGTTTTGTAGAAAGTTCACTGACAATAACTTAACACTCTTTGACTCACATATGCAGTAATATGTAGAAATTGTTAGTAATGCAAATAATAACGACGTGGGAGATATTTAGAAGTATTATGATTATGTATTTTTTTAAAAGACAAGAAATGTGTAGTGGCGTTGATGTCATGTTGTTTAGTCTATTTAGCACTATCCATCCTACAAATTTTAAGAACTAGTGAAGCTACAGCAGCATATACTTTCTCGCATTAATTCTAACTGCTCCGCTGTATTATACTGCCACATAAACCAGCAAACGTGTTTCCAAACAGAAATCCCTTCATTTCTACTCTATTCAATTCTAATCAATTCATTTCTACTCTATCAAATCAATGCAGTGAGTTTCGAACTCGGGCTTCTACTTTTCAAATAGTAACTTTTGCAATTTTTGAAACTTTGGAGAGTTCTCCTAAAGACTAAAATTAATTTTTTATCCCCTTTTACAAAGAGAAAATTCGAAGAAAAATTCCGAGCAGTTGTTGAGAAATTTTTTTTCAAAAAGAGCAATTTGGAGCTATTTTCGAGAAATTTTGTAAAATGTTGCTAAGGTTTCATGTAAATTACCTTCGCGTATCCAAACTTTCTTATCGCACTCCCAGAGTACAGAGTTCCTTCAGATTCGAAAGTCCGCTGAACCGTTTAGACGCTAGCGTTGACTACAGACGAACGGAAAGATAGACATTTTTCAATCAATCGATTTTTAGGTGTCAAGGACCCACTCGGCTTCACCCCGTGCTATGAGAAGTAATTTACTATACATAGAAACAGAATTTATCCAGTTTTTCTTTACCAGTGCCCAACAGTACGAGTATGTTTGTTAAAAGTTTATGGTTTTTTGACGCACGATTACAACACTTTCTATAATACGAAGTAAGGGCAAGAAAGTAAAATTTATAATCAAACATTTACATTTCAAAAGCAAGAGCGAAACAAATGCGTTACGGACTGATGCACCAACGCTTGGGGAGGGTACCTGGTGACAATAACGTACGTCTTGGCGTCTGCGACTGTAGAGCGCGCTGCATTGCTGGTCCTTGCGTTGTCCCCTCGCGCGCTCTCTCCGTCCGCCTTGCGAGGCGTTTGGGCGACTTTGTCCTCCTCTCTGTGGAGGACGGAGCTGCCTCTTCGGAGGAACTGGACCTTCCTTAGGGTGCGCGCTATGCAGATGATGTTCATAATGAACAAGATGCACACGGGGCCATAGTAGAAGAGCGCGGTGCCAGACTGGTATGAAGATAAATAATTTTCTTCTTCTGTAAATCGAGAGCAAAACATATTTGTAGATGTTTGGTCAAATACACATGCCATTGTGATTGTATGTAGTGACACTTTTAAAAGAATAGAAGTTTACTAAACAATTTTAGAAAGTATAATTCAGTGAAATTGGCCAAATATTTCCATTGACAGACAGATTTTCACAAAACAACCAATTTTTAATTTATAGAAATGTAAATTTCACAGTTTCTTAAGAAATTTCGGAGCGCCGATTCCGGAAACTCATTTTTCCCTACCCTCGAGCTAGACTGTGTAAAGGAGAAAAATTATGACATAATTACTGAGATGATACTTATAAAATATATTACAAAGAAACATAGCGCCCGATATAGTACAACATAGAGACTCATCAATTTAAACAACAAAAAATCAAAATAAAAAAGTAAAACAAATAAATATTTACAACGCAAATCTGGCATTAAGTTACAATGTGCTTAGAACCGAATGTAAACAATCAGCTTACCGTTGGGAGGTATTATAAATGTTGAGGGAAGGGGGAGGTAGGGGAGGGAAGACTTCATACGTTACATGAAATGTAATATTCAAACGAACAAGTTGAATTTGCTATTTGTTAAATTATTAATGTATAAGAACATGGGAGCTCCCGAATAACAAAGTATATATTCCAAGTAGTATTAATCAATAGTGATGTTAGTTATATTATATTATTATTTGATCATGTGATGAAGGTCTTTCTATTTATTAAACATTCTTGTTCTTTGTGAATTATTAAATAATTGTACGGGTAAATCGAAGCCTAATGAATCCATTAAGAAAAGTAACAAAAACAAAACCAACATCATTCTAGTAAAGGCGCTCCCCCTAGAACGATCCCTTGTCCTTGATAATTCTCGACTACAGCATCTTATGCATTAAAAATTTTAATGTGTGGTAAGTACTTGCCCAGGCATTTTTGAATACCTAATTTGGGAACGGAAGTAAGTACGGTCACAATATATATATATATATATATATATATATATATATATATATATATATATTATATATGAGAGAGAGAGGGAGAGAGAGATTCGTCTCTCCTTTCTCTCCGTCTCCCTCTTTCCCTCTCTCTCCGTCTATATTGCAACGGAAGACACGTCATCAATGACGTGCGTGCATGTTGCAACTCATGCGACGTGCAACATGTCGTTAGCCCTAAGGGAGTCCTGCTCCGTGTGGGCGTTACACTGCCCTCCCGACGCGAGACCTGTCGAGTTGTTCTAATCTAATTGTCTGCAGGAGACTTATACTGGGATTGCATTTTAGGAAGAATACTAAAGAAAACGATTGAGGCTCTGGTACACATAATAATATATTCTTAACTCAAGTTAACACACAAATACAATAAAATGGTTACTCTTTGCCAAGACCTTCTCTTGAACACGCGCTTCTCGTTTTCAACTGGACATTAAATGCAACTGCAACTGCCTTTTCTTTGATTTGTACAAGCTTAATTATTCTTTAAGATTGAGTTTATAACTTTGCCCTATCGAATCAGCTGGTGTGAGATACCCTTGATCCTAATTACGAAATACTTACAAAATTCGAATTATTGTACACTAAACTATTTACATTTCTTACACACTGATTAATTAAATTAGCCGTTTAAACAATTTACAATTCAAATACCCATACGAATTCTTGTTCAAGAAATAATTTTACTTGCATTCATTCACAACAAAAAATCAAACAACAAACACCCTTGCTTGGAGAACACAAATTATTCATTGGTTTGTGAATTACAATTATGATTTCAAATTAATTAGTTCAATTTCTCTGTTTTGTCTTTGATGCCTTTTCCACGCACGGGTACTCACACTTCCGCAGTGGGAGACGTAGAATAACCTAACCTCGGCGGATAGTACGGGCGGAGCATGAACGCCGTGGTGGCACTGTGACTCGACGCGGCGCCGGCCTCGGCGACGCGAGCCAGCAGCGAGAGTGGCGACGAAGCTCTGCGCGGCCTCGGGGAAATCCAGCGGAGTGCTCGCCACTTCTCGTTTGCGGCCAAGCCCATCATTTTCCGTTGCTTCCGTCCGTCCACGTCTAAGTCCAATTCTTCTCGGCCGATAAAACAAAACGGCCTCTCCCATACGCGCGTTTCCAGTTTCAATACTAAGAATTCTCTGACCACGTAGAAGATTAGAAGTTTCTCAGGGTTCTCGCTTGTGCGATACGGCCCAGCGGTTGCATAAAATTTGTCGGTGGTATGCCGAAATGAGCCCTTAATCACTCATCGGAAATTACTGCAATTCTCCTCACCTCAGCACGCTTTTCAACCATCGCAGGGTATTAAAAGCATAATCATAGTCCGTTCTCTTACGAGAATTTCGACGATCCGTTACGTACTAAAATCATTGTACTTTTCTTATGCAACTTTCGTCGAACCGTCTCTCGCGAAGGTTTCAACTAGACTTCTGTTACGCGAACCGTCTCTCTCAAAGACTTCAATTAGAGTCCCGTTCTTCCAACGAAAAAAAAAATTCTTGTTGAAATTTCCTTCGGTTTTTCTACACGAGTCAATGACAAGGTTTGGTTCCTGCTCTTATCTTCGTATTTTCTCGTTGGTCGGAGCGCGTTCCGCTCGACCTGGTCGCTGCAAAACTCAGGCGATGACGTTGCCAGCGCGCGACGTTTCAACTGGCGGACCGCCCGAGACGATATTTTGGGAATTTCTGTTTCGGGTCTGGTCCGTGGCCGGGGCACATATTCGAGTTCCTCATTGCCCCAAATTGATAAGATTTTTTTCCATTGCATTGATTTGAGAAAGTGATGGAAAAACGATCTTGAAACAGACTTTTTTCCTTTTTCATATTTCGCTTTCTTCTTTTATTAGCATGGTTTGAGATTGAAGAAATTTTATGGCTCGGCGACTTGATTGTCGTGGTCCACTAATTCCGCCACATTTGGTTTTCGCAACTGTTGGTACAAAGGAGCCATTATCACGGCATAACTGTCACAGAACCTGCTAAAGTAATTACAAACCCCCAAAAATCTCCTTAGTTGCCTAACATTTTTTTGGTCGGAGTATGGCTTTCATTTCTTCAATCCTGTCCACCCCCGTTTTGATTCCTTCTTTTGTGATTTCATATCCGAGAAATTTTATTTATGGTACAGAAAAATGCGATTTCTCGAGATTTAATACCAGGTTATTTTTAATCAATAGTTTCAATAACTTTTGCAATGCTTCAATATGACGTTCAAAATTAGTTGAATGGATGATGATATCGTCTACATAAATGGTTGTGTCTTGTAACCTAGCATTGTTCATTATCTCGTCCAGAGATTGAACCAGCGCGGCACCAGTATTGCACAATCCGAATGGGACGCGTTGAAAAACATAGCTTCGTCTCCTGTAGACGAATCCAGTGTATTTCTGATCTCTTGGATGCAACCTCATCTAATAGTATGCCTCGCTTAAGTCGGTCGACGAGAAGTATCCCTTATTGGCGAACTGCAACAATATCTCGTCAATTTTGGGTGGTACATCCCTATACGGAACCGTCAGGGAATTCAAGTGACGTGCGTCTAAGCACAAGCGCAAATTTACGTTCTGCTTTTTCACTATTACAATTGGATTCACATAAAACCGTCGTTGCCCTTTTTATTATTCCTTCTTCTAGCATTTCTTCAATTTGTCTCAAAATTTCTTCTTGGTGCGCCACTGGCATCGATTAGCTGCCTCCTTTGAACGGCGTCTCGTCCGTGAGTTGGATCCGAAACACGTAATATTTTACTGGCTCGCGATTTTTTTCGAACACCTTCTTGGCGCTGACGAGTAATTCCAATAACTTGGCCTTTTGTTCTTCGTCGAGGAGTGAAGGTAAATTAACTTTTTCTTCAAAATATTTCGTCAAGTCACTTGTCGCTGATGAAAATAAATCTATTTCATCATTGTTTTAAATTAACATTTCTTCATTTAATTTCATCGGTTAGTTAATTTTTACATTTCCACGACCTATCAGAATCTTTGCGGCTCTTGTATCGACAATTACATCATTCGCAACAAGAAAATCGATGCGTAGAATTACAGTGTACGTGAGTCCTCTTACGATGAGACATGGCGTGTCACACACCCTACCTCGTATTTCCAACGGCGCATATATTTGTTTTCGTATTGGGCTTGACTTGTTCCCAACCGCAGTCGTAATTCGCGTACTATTGATTGGTGTTATGTTCAGAAAAAACACTCACTTTCCAAACAATAAGTTTATTTACACAGTAACGGAAATATTTACATAGAAACGGAAATATTTACAATAGCGGTCAGAAAATCATTTTGCCTAATGCACACTCTACCCAAACCACTGTTTCAGCAATTACGTCTCCCGCTCAGTCTGCTCCGTCTCTGGCGGCGCTCCCTTATCAAGCAGCCGGCGCCGTAGCCTCGCTTCACGGCCACCGGCTCGCTGGCTAGCTGTTAATTTCTCATTGGCCGGGCGTCTTTGCCGGTCGTCACCAGCCGCCGCTGCCGCCTCGCGCCGCTTTAGGCGCGCTCTTCAACTTTGTCACACAGCCGCAACAATTGGCATTTGAGGTATTTCAAACTTCGAGTCCCTTAACGCATTGTAGGTGCCTTCGTCCATGATCGTAGCCTTGGAGCCGGTGTCCACTAACGCCTTCATCGTCACGTAACCGCAGCGAACATCAGTTACTGAGCAACGATACGGATACTCGTTCGTCGTGGCCATGTTCCATACGACACCCACCGGTGGGTCTCCCACGGTAATTACAGAAACCACGCTGAATTCAACTTGAACGCTGTCCGATATGGGGTTCCTGCTCATATTGAACTGTGGCAGTTTCCCGAAGTTGACGGATGGTGTTATGTTTGTCAGCTGATTCTTCGTTGTTCTCTTCTTTATTCTTACGTGTGTTCTGTTGATAAGTTCCATTAGCTTTCTCTCCTCCTTGTTTTGAAATCTATCCGTCATTGTGAGAAGTTAAATACCCGTTTACAAAAGAATATGTACACAAAAATGTAATTTGTTCATCAAGTACCCATCATCATGTAATTTGTTCATCACAAGGTGTTACACCTTGTGCGCCTTTGGCGGATCCGGTGGCATAACGGACTGTTGTACCCGAGTTCGCGGGTTGAAACCCGATCGAAGCCGTGGATTTTTAAGGGCGAAAAAATCCTTCGTACGCCTTCCTTCGGAGGGGAAGAAAAGCCGGCTGTCCCATGTAGTATATTTACATGTAAAAGATCCTCAAGCGTAAAAGAAGCCTCTGAGCAAAATCTGAGATCCGCCTGTTTCGTCGCCCAAGATAATACCTCCTTTCTCCGCTAGGGGGTGAAAGGAGCGTAGCAAAATTTGCGTGGTTAGACGGAAGAGCGGGCCTGATGGCGCGAGTCTCGCCACGTAAAATAAGGCATTAACTAACTAACGAACACCTACACAATTCACAGAAAGAAATATCGCTGAGGAAGTCACAATACAACCGTGCAAAAACACTTTGGACGCTAGGGACACATTAAAAAAATCACAATACAACACTACACTGAATAAAAAATCACTGCTGAAAGAAATTCAACACAACACTGTGCAAAAATAGTTCACTATTGTCACAAGGAGTCGTAACTTTTATGTATTCTACCTAATTGCTGTTAATCAAAAAGGTAACATTTTAATATTTTACCCTATAAGTAGGCATAGTTTTAGATTAATAAACACGATTATTTTAATTGCAAAATAAAAGTCCTGAAACAGTAAGAAAACAAACTCCTTTAATACGATCCACACTTGGGAATCATCAAACGTCGCACTGGCATGCATAAAAATTGCGTTCAACCTGTGCTTGGTAATTGCGATTTCCACACACTCAAACTGAATCGCATGCAAATTCCTTTCAAAACTAATGCTCCTCGCATGTACGCCGTTGACTGACTAAACACGCGTGCACAATGCACTACTTATAGACACCCGCGTCGATTTCATCTTGATTTCCTAAAAATGGGAAATCGGAGACTCAATGCACTACTTATAGACACCCGCGTCGATTTCATCTTGATTTCCTAAAAATGGAAATCGGAGACTCAATGCACTACTTATAGACACCCGCGTCGATTTCATCTTGATTTCCTAAAAATGGGAAATCGGAGACTCAATGCACTACTTATAGACACCCGAGGCGGGATTCGTGTTCGCGTTGCCACCACGCTCTCCACCTTGCCAACGCCGCTCACCGTCCGCCTGCACCCTCCGTCCAGTCGCTTCTCTCACTTTGTCCATTTTGAATAATGCGGTCGCTATCCGATCACCAGAAAGGCTTTTCCACAAGCGACGTTATGATCAGATGCCGAATGAGGGTTTTGTAGGCCTAGCGGTACGTGAATGCACATCTCTACTTTTACTCTCACTTTTATCTCATAACGACCGAGAGCGGTAGCTCAGTGCATCAACTGATGTCACTGCAGCGCCTCTGACCGGGAGGTCCTAGGTTCGAGTCCCGACGGCGGCAGGATTTTCGGCACAGCTTTTCAGCTAGGTCGAATTCAGTCGCTGTCTGGAGGAGAATTCTAGCGGCCGGCTGCTCTGATCGGTAGTTTTCCGTGGTTTCTCCGATCAACACCAGGCGAATGCCGGAGCAGTACCCTAACAAACGGGCCACGGACCGCGCGCGATCTTCCTTCCTCTTCCTTGTCCTATCTTCTCCCCCACACACACACTAACATGCACTACACTACCATTCCGGGAGACCGGTCGGGAGCTTAGAGCTTGTCCCGGCTGGGGCGGTGCCCGCTGGTGGGAGAGTCCTGGTTAGGGGGAAACCCTACTAGCCGACGGTAGGTCGGCGCCGGATCTCGCCATCCAGCGGGGGAAGATCACCGCCATCTCCCGAGAAAAAACATGCACTACACTAACGGGACTAATGACCAAAGCAGTTGACGCTGCCCGTTCATCACGTTATCAAAATCAATACAATTCAATCTCGTAACATTTTGTCACTGCCACGGACACCTTCGGCACACCTTCCGACCACCTCCAGCTTTCCCCTAGACCTCCGGGTTTCCTCTCCACGTCACGCCAGCCGGCTGAATGCGTTGGAGTTCCGTGGTATTAACAAATCAGCACTTCCGTAATATAGCGCGGTTTTGAAATTTTATGTCAGTGCTGACGACGGCCCATACACCATGTGGGGCGGTATAATGCCTAATTATTGGCGGCATATCTGCCACGCAGACGTTGTTCTGCTTTTCCCTCTTCCGCCCTCTCACCTTCTCCCTCTCATTTTCTCCGTGAATCTTCGCTCCAGCTCCCCTTCAAAATTCTTTCTTACCGTCTCCCTCTCTCTCTCCGAATTTTTAAATCTCATTCCGATCTCTACTATTTCTTTTTCTTTCCTCTCCCTCTCCGTCTCCCCCTCTCTCTTCGTCTCCACCTCTCTCTGTCCGTCACCCCTTCTCTCTCTGTCTCTCCCTCTCTCCGTCTCCTCCTCTCTCTCCGTCTCGCCCTCTCCCTCCGTCTCCCCTCTCTCTTTCTCTCTGTCTCTCCGTCTCCTCCTTTCTCTCTCTCTACATCTCTCCCTCTCTCCGTCTCCCCCTCTCTCCGTCTCCCCCTCTCTCCGTCTCCCCCTCTCCAGGGACCGAATACCGAAATAATAGCGGTAAAGGTATTTATACCGGTATACAAATACCTTTACCTCTATTATACCTTTATTCAAAATACCCTTAAAAATACCGGTATAAGACGTCAAATACCGGTATTTTTAGAGGTATTTTACCTTTATCCGACGTCTATACCGGTAAAATACCTCTATTTAAAGGTATTATACCGGTATTCTCTCATCAAAGATCATACAGGTATTTGGGGGAAATTCATTGTGATTTTTTCCGCTGAGATGGCTCAGAGGAAACAACTATTTACACGGCAGAGTTTCTGACCGGGAGGTCCTAGGGTTCGAGTCCCGAGGGTGGCGGATTTTCGACACATATTTTATCTAGGTCAAGTTCTGCCGTTGACTGAGAAGTCGAGTTCTGTCGTCAGACGGAGGGACCAGCCAACGGTCTTTCGCAGACATCAACACGAGCTCGTTCGCTGACCTTGGACCTCACGTCCGGGCGCAGAGCTTGGCGACACGTGATAGAGTGTTGAAAATTTATCGAATTTCTCCGTATAAATCTTGTCCTTTCTAGTAGCGATAAAAAATGGAGAAACGTGTCTTCTTATCCATAAATGAGTCTTCCCACGCATACCAAACTTCCTTCTTGCACGACTGTGTTTATCACTAAATACGATTATTTGCTTAAATTTGATCGTATCACTAACATTCCCGAAAATAAGTTTTTCAGTTGGCCCAGTTTCTTTATTCTGCACCATAATTAATAATTATAATTATATATTATTTAATTATATATAATTATTAATTATAACTAAAACAATATTAAAAATTGACATTGAATGCTAATAGACATTAACTATTCTTACGCGAGGAAAAAGAAGCGTTATGTTTAATTCAAAATTAATGATTGAAGCATGTTTAATTTACATCCATGTATTATTTTAGAAATTTCATTAAGAAAAAATATTAATAGTACCATACAATATTAATTAATTTTAATAAATATTTTAAAATATTAATACTAATTAAATTTTAAATGTTTGCATTAAATTTAAGTAAATTAATTTATTATTTCGTTTGTTAATTTATAAATTTATTTAAATTAAATGTTAATTTTAATTAAAAAGTTAAAATGTTAATATTAATAAACTTTTTATTAATTAATAATGTTAGTATATATTTCTTATTATTAAGGAAGAAACACTTCTGGAAGTGGGCTCCTCCAGATGCGTTTTACTATGTAAGCTACCCGCGCAGAAGGGAATCCTTGCCCAAATTCGAATAGCTAATAATAATAATAATAATAATAATAATAATAATAATAATAATAATAATAATAATAATAATAATATAATTTACTTTTATTACAAATATCCTCAATATTTGCAGTTAATATCAAAATATATTAAACCCTTAATATAAACTAGGAAAATAACATTTTATTTTAGCTCTATTTATTAATGTATAATTAAGATTTAATTGTGAAATGAAGTAAAAGGAAATCATTTTGTAACAATAACAAAACTGGGTCTGATAGCCTGAGCGTTCGTGATTATCTCAAGGTGTCAACGCTTCCTCAGTTCGCCGGAGGGGTCGGGGAAGGAAGAAACGGTCCTACGCCTACGGCACGGCGCATACGATGACAGCCTCTCCATGTGCGAAATACAAAGACAGGCTTAGGTCATCTCTCAGGTCAGATGGGAGATAGCTCGATGAAGGACACTAAGAAAAGGTTCTCTTCAATGGAATCAATAATTATTATTTCATATTTCAACTTTTCCGAAGTTTAAATTAAGGGAGGTTTTCAACGTATGCAAAACGTAAACGCCCGAACACAAAACATTTACAATAATAAGAATAGAATTTAATACAGTTTATATGTATATATATATATATATATATATATATATATATATATATATATATACATATATAATATAATATATTAAAACAATAAATAACAATTATGAAATGATATTTGATTAATAAACATTTTGTGAGATATTATTAACTAAAGTAACCTATTTTTTCAACATGTATGGATGGTAAGCTATATTTCTTCATTGAAAATACCGGTATAATACCGGTATAACCTTTATGGACGTCCATACCGGTATAGACGTCCTATAGAGGTATTTTACCGGTATAAAAGAATAAAGGTATTTGAAAAAGGTATGGAAAAATACCGGTATTATACCAGTATTTTTTACCGGTATTCAATACCTTTTCGGTCCCTGCCCTTCTCCCCGTCTCACCCCTCTCTCCGTCTCCCCCACTCTCCCTCCGTCTCCCCTCTCTCTCTCCGTCTCCCCCTCTCTCTCTCCGTCTCCCCCACTCTCCCCGTCAAGATGCCATTGCATCTTAGCATAGTTCTGCATGTGACGTGGACTGCCTATGTATGAAGATGGCAAAACAGCTTTCCAACGTGGGTTGTATTTTGTTGTATGGACAGTTTTTGTTAATAAACAATGTAATTGAGAATAGGTAATATTTCACCTGTGACTGCGGTTGTCGTTAGCTAGTATGGCGAGTTTTCCCTTTGCTTCCGGCAGATGGCGCGGTTGCTGGTACATAGCTGACCGTTAAAAAAGCTGCTTTCTGGCGGACGTGGGCAAAATCAAAACACCTAGTATGTTACTAACGCGAAAAATAGATGATAACAATCTTTGAAGAAGAATCTTTGAACAGAATCTTTGAAGCAGAATTTTTGAACATCTTGGAACAGAATCTTTGAACTTTTTAATTTTTGAAGCGCACCCAAACCAACTTCACACGCCAACTTACCATTTAACTATTTCACTGTAGTCGGCTAAAATTGCGCTGCACGCCATCACTAATTTCAATCTGAGTCGCACTCCTGTTACTGAATTCTTTATTTTCTGTTAGGCTACATTGTACATATTTGTAGAGACATCAAATGGGTTTTGATGCTACAAGACTTTAAAAAACACTATATGGATTTGGAAGTTCTTGAGAATTTGTTTCCTCTTCGTTTCGGTGCGTGCAACAGTGTCCATGCCGTCGCACCCGCTGGCCTGCCCCGCGTTAAATTATCATATGCCCACTCACGTTCTTTCTTAATTATAAACCAGCTTAGCTTAGTTCTTCCAAACTATAACCACTGAAAGCCCATATCCGACTTGTTCTCGTCCACCGGAAGAATAGTCGCTGCCTCCTTCCTCCACGCAACCGACTTGTCAGTCCAGCTCTGATCGGTCTCACAGAACGGACCTATGTCCGTCCGGCTAGCATTTGCATAGCATTTATGCTATTTTCCCGCAACAAGTTACAGCATGAGTGTAAACAGTTTACTTCTAACATGTGATTAGTGGAGTATCCGCTTACAGCGAAGGCCGCAATAAATCAAATGTAACTAATGGTGCTACAGAATGGCTCAGACTTTCTCGTTGCAAAGTTTTCTAATTTCCGTTCTGTGGACTGGCATTACGATGTTGCTGCATCTTCTTGCATGCTGCCATCTATCGCCACCCAAAGTACAATTTTTTGAAATTTTTCGGTTTTCTAGCACTAGAACCAAAATATTTCTCGTCTTTAAAACCTCGTCCTATATAGAAGTTTTTGTTGAAAAATTTAGATTCGTTTTTAAGAAAATGGCGTGTAAACGTTTCTGCAAATGGAAAATTTGAAACGCTTTTTCACAGGAATGTAATCAGTTTTCGAAAAAATCCTTTGAAGTCAATTAAAGCACTTCCACTCACAAATCCAATAATGTATAGAAATTGCTGGAAATTTGCATACTAATGGCGTAAGATATTAGAAAAAATTGAATGTGTAATTTGTATAAAAACCAAACAATAGAACAATATGGCGTTTTTGTCATCTTATAGAGTTCATTAAGCACTATACCTACAAAATGTTTTTATAAAAATTGAAACCGTTTTTGAGAAATTACCTTTTGGCTCTGCGTTTGTGCTCGTGTAAAATGTGCTACGGCAAGTGAGAGAGCGGCTTCACTTCGCGTTAGGGCTCGCCTCTTCTCTACAAAACTCAATTGCCAAAAGATCAATTGCTAAAGATCACATATCCGGAGCTTAGAACTTGCCTCGGTTAACGCGGTGCCCCGCTGGGGGTGATATATAGAGGAAGAAGCCCCTGAAAGTCGTGTAGGTCGGCGCTGAATCTCTCGTTCGATCTGGCGAACTACACTGCTATCCCCCGGAACACAACACGTGAACAACACAAGCAGCTGAGCGTCAAATAACACCAAACAATAATTCACAATATACTTATGGGGATTAATACCTTTCAAAATAACCATTTCGTTGAAACAGGTTCGTGTTTCCGCTAAAGATGGGCTGAACCATCTGCGTTTTGAATCATCCTTTTCATATAAATAATCGCCAAGGCCGGTCATGAGGGCTGGTAGCCCCCAAGCGAAAGCCGAAAAGATCACTATCCTCCTCCAGTTCTTGCCGCTGGTCGGTCGCATCATCTGCAGCTTCCTGCAACACATATTTTTGTTCCCATTGCTCTTTGAGATACTATTTGTTGTCATCGTTTTAAATATAACAAAATTATCTACTATACTACAATGGTATTCCCAAGTAGAATGTTCAACATATCAACACTTCAACATACATTCTTTAAGTTTTTAATTTCGGACCCGCCTATAGTCAGAATGCCCCGTGAGGAAACGACGAAACATCCAAACTAAGCTCTTAAGGCATTGTTAAGAATATTTTGTCTAATAAACTCCTTGGATATTCCGTATGGCCGAGCCGCAATAAGCACTCAATATTTGGCGTAATAAGTACTCACTTTATACGTTTGACTGCTTTCTTATTTAGGTTTTAAATTTTTCTTTCTTAACAAATATATTCATTTCTTTTGAAAAAATAGACAATTCACATGATTCTGAGTGCAAATTTTTGCACTGAAATTCTGGGACTAAGCTTTGCTCGCGTTCGCAGCGCCATGTTCAATATCGGTCTACCAATTTGCAGTCCAATTCCGTCATGGGGCTATAACGAATTCTTATTCACATATATCGAACTAGCTGCCATCTATCGTAGCCCAAAGTACATTTCTGACATTTTCTTTAGTAGTTTCTTTTCTTTTTAGTAATTTTTTTGCTTTTCTAATAGTACAACCAAAATATTACTTCAAGAATATTAAAGAAGGTCAAAACTTCAGCCTAAATAGAAATTTTCATTGAAAAATGTGGAGTGACGTGACAGATATTTCAAAAACATACATGAACAGATAAACCAAAATGAACTCCACGTCATATGAAACAATGCAATTAGCACTATTCATTGGAAAAATATGAAGAAAAAATATGGAGCCATTTTTGAGAAAATGGCGTTTGACCGTTTCTGAAAAGGTGGAATTTTGAGCTCATTTTCACAGAAAACTGTTGAGTTTTCGAGAAACTTTATCTGAAATTATTTAAAGAAAATGTTCTCATATATATAATAATGTAAATAAATTGCCTCTAAAGTAAATATTACGGGAGAGACAGGTCAAACAATTACAATTTTGTAGTGTTTGAAAAAACAAAAGAATAGAGTATATGGTGTTTATGTCATCGTATAGTGTTGATTTGGCACTAACCCTACCAAAAATGTAAAAAAATTTGGAGACTTTTTTGAGAAAATGATGTTTTTCTTATTTTATAAAATTGCAAATATTGCATGCACTATTGAACGAAGACTACTAAAATTTTTATAAACATACATGACCTTAATGAAAGAACCATTTATAAGCAACAAAATTCTTATGAACGAAAAACCACTATCTTCAATTCTATAGTTATAGTTAGACGCCGAAAAAATTCAAACTTTTTCAATTTTTGTAAATTCAGAGTGAATTCAACTGCGAAATCGGATCTATTCCACTTTTATCAGTGTATTGGACTCTATTTTTACAAGAAATTTAAAGAAAAAATTAAAAGCCGTTTTTCAGAAAATTTTGAAAATGTGCGGGGGCTTCATGTAAAGTACACCAAAAATTAATGAATGTTGCTCAAAACCACAGAGCTTCGACTCAGAACAGATTGAGAGGGGATTATTAAGTTTGAAAAATTGTACAAATATTTCAGACGCTAGTATTGTTCACATACACCAAACGGACGGACGATTTGAGAAAAATCACTTTTTTGGTATCAGGGGACCCCAAAACGTGTATTTCCGTTGAAATCTAGAAATCGATTTTCCGCAGCATTTCTTAACTTTATAATTCTCTGTATTGTATATTACTCCGTATATACGTATATATACGAGAAAGTAAAAGAAGTTTTCTTTCATCGATTATATTGTGGCGGATAAGAGTTGAGAGGTTAATGTAAGATAATGTAAAAGCCAATTTTATTTGATAATCTAGAAGTTCCGTAATGTAGATGAATACGCAATACCTTTGTCCGTTTGTGAGAGCTCCACTGCATAGCGTTGAGCCTACACCTTTCCCCACCTTTTTGCTATTATTATTAATAATATATCCCGCCGCTTCTAAGTTATGTTATATTTTGGTGTTCTACCATCATGTTTCAAACAATGTGCCTAAATAAATAATAAATGTCTACCTATTTATAACTAAACATGTCTGCGTTTTCTTACCTGAAGCCGCAAGCCAAGTTGAAACAGAGCGCCGTGAGCCAGCATTTGGCGGCCATTAATAGGAAGTACATCGGGAACGCTAGCACAAGAGAGAGACGCATCAAGTTAGTTTCATCATTCACCCGGCCAAGAGCCGACGCTGTTGCGCCGATTGCTGCTAAGTTGTCACTGGCCAATCAGAGCCAACGGCGATTTCTATTTACATCTAATTTATGCTCACGACAACCAATATATTTGAATGACTCACATTGTTTGATGAGATTTTAAACTGTAGGAATTTTCTTGGTTAAGATTCTATTCCGTTCGCTGACATCTAAAACAAACTAGTGATGTTAAAATATCACGTACTACCTCACGATGTTGTTAATGGTTTTGTGATATCATAATATGACACTTCCTGATCCATTTACTATCATTTGAAAAATTCTTATTATGCATATGCTAAAATTCTTAAAATGCATATTTAAAAAAATTGAAACATTGAAACAAAAACAGCATTCTGTCATTGAATTCAGGGTATAACGTTCTACATAAATGTATCAACGATACCCGATGGGTACTTTACCGGTAAATAAAATTATTTATATAAACGGTAACCAACGGTGGCAGGTATTATCGCCATCTGTTACCAGTGAAATATAAAATATATTAATTAATATATTGTGACCATCCGTTTTCCCCGAAGCCTCGGAAAGCGGGTCACATTAATGTCCTGAACAAGAGACCAGCTGTTTGAACGCGCGCCAACGCGGAATGATATGAGAAGGTCACAATTACCTAAAGAGATCAATAGAGATCGCCACGTTAGATCGGGCGAGCCCTGTAGTTGACGGAGAAAAAGTCGTTCTTTCTCTAGACAACAGCGGACCAGTTCGGACGTGCCGATCACAAGACGGGAACTTGTGCTGCAACGGACTACAGGAAGGCATTCTATGAAAAACTCAAGAAGACTAGAAGAGTTTATTTTTTTCTCTCGTTAATTTCGTTTATCGTCGTAATAGTGGCTCTTGTAAATCTGTAGTGCTCAATTTAAAAGAATTCGTCGCCAATACAATTCTATCTGAGCATACGAAAAGAGTTTCAACTGAATACGAGACGGTGGGCACGTGCTGGTGAACAACGAGACTTCGACGGAAGAGCGAGCAGTTCTGTGGAGGGGACGGCGTCCTCAGACCGAGGTTGGTTACTTCAAGGCCGCGCCGCTGGGAGCTTCGCGTCGCACCCGAGAAGCGAAAACGTAAGGTCGTGCCTAGCGAACAGTTTCTAGATATTGGAAGGAAAGTTTAGGTTGCAGTCTTGGCGCAGAAAAGAGGGGGGAGACGTATTTGTCATACTTAACGATAAGAAAAATGTATAATTACAATTTCTTTCCACCCCTAGCACGCGAGTAAAGAATCAACCTTTTCTTTCAAAAGAAAATTGGAAATGTACAGTTATAACTGGTAAAACTAAAAAATTAAGGAGTAATCAGTTACAGATATTCTCAGAATTGTTTTGTTGAAAGAGAAAGAGTAATTTATTACGGACAAGATCAATTCAGAATTGTCAGACTTGATTTTTAAGTAGAATTTGTAAATTTGTAAAAAGTAAACATTTCTAAACCTTTCTCATGATTGAAGAAAGTAGTAACGGAAATTGAATGTTCAGAGAGAGAGATAGTAAGAAACCTTGTATATAGTGACTAGTGTGTTTTGTGCTTTTTTTCCTTTCAGCATTTTATGATCAGTGTGTATTTAAATTATCTTCTGATTGGTTCGTGTAATTGTAATAACAGCAAAACTTTTATAGAATATATTTGAGTGTGTGAAAAGTGATACTCCTTGTGTTTTTTAAGTAATTGCATCCAATCCACAACGTTCTGCACGACCCTGAACCCCGCCATTCTTCTTATAAATTTTTTTTTGTTTGCGTCCACCCAGAAAACCCCCATTATGAGCTAGTCGGACGGGTGGGTCGCAATATATTAAAGGTAATATATATTTTCAAGATTCGAATGATTGCCTCCGAGCTCCGTTTTTTATATTAACACCAGAAATGCAAAACTTGAATCCACTATTTACATCCACGCTGTGTTGTCGATACCACATGCCTTTGCTGTCTTTTACTTTCTCGCATACGTATGTATATACGTAATATAGAGAAACTTATGAAATGCTGCGCGAAAAAACGGCGGATTTTCGGCACAACAACAAATCATTTCCAGGCATGATAACTAATAACTGGATAAATCCTGTTGCTAAAATTAGAAAAAAATTCCTCTAACATGTCGTATAGCCAGAATCCCTGTTTTGTGGGATCTTGATGCTGAAAAGTCAATTCACGTCAAAACGTCCGTCCGTCTGTGCATACCTCTGTGTCTGGTGTATGGGAACAAACCTAGCTCCTAAATATAAAATAAAATATTATAGATTGAACAGTTAGAGTTCAGCCTACAACAATTGAAGATATCTTGTTAAATTTTGTAAGGGAGAACATTTAGACTTTCATTTGTTTAGAGACCCAACCAACAGACCGCCAACAGTAATAATACGTGGTGTGAATCAACGTGTTTTTTGGTAAAGAAATATTCGACGAACATAATCGTCTGAAACTTTCGGTTCCAAAAATTAACACTTCACAAATTTTATTCTCCCACCATCCTGTGTACAGTCGATTTATTAAACAACGACACAACAAAAAACCTATATAAACTTTTTTTATTTTATTTTACGTCAAAAAAAGTTAAAACTGCGTATGACGTGCTATGGGGAAAAGTGAATTGTGTGCACATTTTCAAAATTCTGTGATCCCTACACTAAGTCAAATACTACTTAAATTTTGGAGAGAAAAACCCTCCCATGTAATAAAATCTAATTTCAAGGATAAATAAGCAATAAATTTTGGCTCTTATCCATGTTGTCCTTCGGAATAATACTTCCTGCCGCGACAACATGGAAACGATAATTTGAATAATTGTATTTCCCACTGAATTCTAGAAGACGTGCACAGAAAATGAAGTTACATTTATGTCCAGAAGCAAAACAAGGGCCATCTGAGCATTTGCTCAATGTATCAGGGAAACTGGACGAAAAACCTGATCGAGATGGGGGTCATTGACCCAGAAGCTGTAGTACAATACTTGTTACAGGTTGTTTATACACATTTATACAGTCCAAATGGTAAATAATGCATTATGTATCATTGTTAAAATTAATGTTACTTTTCTTGTGATGCTCAGTATAGTCTCTAATTGTGTAGAAACAGTTACGCAGCAGAAACGATTTCACTTGGGATTTAAACTTTTCTATCGAATTTGATCGTTTAATGTCATCTGGCAAAGTGTTGTAAAATAACGTACATGTATTGTATGTGAATTTTTTGTAATGAGCTGTGATACTGTCACCTGATGAAAATGATTTCTACGTCGAGTGTTATAGTAATAAACATCGGCATTTTCTGAAAATATATTCCCGCCCTAAAGCAAGTCATTTTTGACAAAAACCACTGATTCGTAAATAAACAGACATGGTAATAGTAAAATTCTTAGATTAATGAAGAGAGGCTTCCACATGGGTGAGATTTGGTTATTATTCGTACAATTCGTTTTTGTAATCTAAAAGTCTGGGAGCTATAAGCTGTATTTCCCAAGAATAGTATCCCATATCCCAGGTGGGAATGAACATTCGTGAAATATACACAACGAGCAGTAAGAAGGCTGACTGAATTTGAAAGAATTCCGAATGCGTAACATAATGAACTTAATTTTGTGTTCAATCCATTTAAATGAACGTGCTATTTAAGATTTGACTGAATTGAGAGAACTAAAAATTTTGTTGCCTTAACATCAGTCGATGGTACACCGTTCATTTTCAATGGAGCACAGAATGGTTTATTTGAAATGGGAAACTGCATTAAAACCGTTTTCTTTTCGTTTACTATTAATTTGTTATTTCGGAACCAATTTGAAACATCTGATATTGTACTATTTGCGGTTTCTTTATTGCAAAAGATGTTCGTATCATCGGCAAAGAGAACCGTTCTTCCGTTTCGAATCGTCGAGGGCATATCATTTACGTAAAGTAGGAACGTAATAGGGCCTAAGATCGATCCTTGAGGAACTCCACGTGCAATGGGCAAAGAGTCGGAAAGGTGCGTACGTAATGTTCCATCAATCCAGTAAGGTATTTCAACTCTCTGAGATCGTTGTTTAAGGTACGGACATAACCAATCTAGAGCAATACCACGGATTCCATATGAAGGTAATTTTGAAAGTAAAATTTCATGATCAATGATGTCGAAAGCTTTTGAGAGATCTAAAAATAATCCAATATGTGCCTCGCTTTGATCCAATGATGAGGCGACATCTTTAGGAAAAGAAAACATAGCCGTTTCCGTTGATTTTTATTTTCTAAATCCATGTTGGCAATCTGAAAGCGCGTCGTGTTTACTGAGAAAGGTTTCCATTCGTACGTAAAAACGTCTCTCTAATATTTTTGAAAGAGCTGAGAGAAGAGAAATGGGCCGATAATTTTGAATTTCATTTTTGTTGCTTTTTTGAAGAGTGGCTTAATTTTAGCTGTTTTGAAAATATCTGGAAACGTTCCAGTGCATAAGGATGCATTCAATATGTGAGTTAACAGGTGTGTAATAGCATACGCACAGGTCTTTAACAAAGAATCCGGGAATTCATCTAAACCGGACGAATATTTATTTTTTAGTTTCTCGATTATTTTGAGAATTTCATAGGAAGAAGTTTCAGAAACGAACATCGTGTCTAAAATTTTGGGTGAACTGTATATTATTGAATTTTGTTCCTGAAGACTTTTAGTGATATCGGCAACAATTCTCAAAAAGTATTGGTTAAAGAGACTAGCCACTGTTGCTGGATCGTTCACATTTATATTGTTATATTTTAAAACAACATTCTCTACAAGGTTTTTAGTTGATTTGGTCGTATTTTTTATTTTATTCCACATTGCTTTCGTTTTGTTATTTGAGTTCAAAATATTCTGATTGTGTTTCATGATTTTAGCCTGCCTTATGACTTTTCTTAACAATGATTTGTATTTTTTAAAGTAGATGAGGAAATCTTGAGATATTCATGACGTTTAGAAATGAAAGAAAGAATTCGCTTGTTTTATCAAGATGTCCTAATCCCTTGTGTTATCCAAGAATTGCTTTTCCGTAAAGTTTTTTTTTTTTGAAGAGGAAAGCAGTTGTTAAAATGAAATGAAAGAGTTGAAAAAAAGGAATTATATTTGTCGTTTGTATCAACAGTATTACAAACCACTTCCCATGACTCCTGCATGAAGTAATCAATGAATAATTCTATGTTACTTTCAGTAAACAATCTAGTCATACGTGTATTATTTATTGTGTCAGTGATCGCATTTCTTATAATGGTAAGAATTTGTGCATCGTGGTCACTGTATCCTACATCTTTTGCTTCAACTTCATATCGAGTAGTAGTTTTATTATATATAATTTGATCAATTGCCTTCATCGAATTTTGTGTGATCCGTGTAGGTACTACATTAATTGTAATGTCTAAATTGAAGGAATTAATTAAATTGAGAAACTTTTCTTTCTCGCACGATTCGACCAGAAAATCAATGTTACAATCTCTGCATACAACAATGGATTTAAAAAAACAATTGCTGACTTTGTTAAGTGTTATCTCCAGTTTTTCTAAGAACAAAATATAATCTGCAGCTCTCTTTGTCGGAGGCCTGTAGATTGAAAGTAATATCACTTTTAGCGAAGTAAGATGTACAACAGAAATTTCGAAAACATTTTCAACGGAATACACATTTAATTCCGCTAAGGAGATAGTATCAATATTATTTCTAACGTAAATACAAGAAGCGATTGCCTCTCTCTGCAATAAAAGCCTGCGAGGTAAAAGTTTGGAATTTGAAAAATGTTAAGTTCATTAGGAGATAACCAATGTTCTGTAAAGCAAAGAACATCTATTTGATTTAAATCGCTCTGAAGAGCTGCCTCGATAAACGCAGTTTTATTTGAAATGGATTGAACATTATGGTGCAGAATGTTTATCTTTTGCAAGTACCTACACGAATGTTTTTCTGACGAATCTGACTGTAGTTGCTATATATTTACTCCACTTTTACCTCGAGTGCGTGGTCGAAGGTTGTAGTGTGTCCCGGCAGTGACAGGTTGTGAGGGAAATGGGTCATCGGGTGTAGATGAATTGGTAGTGGGAATGGAAGAAACGGGAGTAGGTTCAAAGGATGAGGTAAGAGGATTAGAAATTAGGGTGAGGGGTGGAGAACGTAAGGAAGGTGAAAGGGATGGATTTTTGGTAGGAGACTGCGTAGGACTGAAGTTGATGATGTATTGTGCAAGTTTGTTACCGACTGCATGTTTTCCAGCAAGGCAATGCTGGGTGAAGTGTTTTGCTGAGAAAATTAATTTAAAAAAGTGTGACATTTGTTTCTCTCAGTTGCAGTTTTAATTATTGGTTTGCGTGCTTAATCTCGCTGCATAGTGTTGGTCTGTTGTACCAGAAGGGCAGAGTCGAGACTAAAATATTAGTATTTTGGGCAGCACATTGTAATTTGTTTACATGTTGTTCAGGTGTAAAGTTACCGCCCAAGTTAATGTCATTCTGCCCTCCAATGATAATGATTGTGTCGTGATTGGTCAGTGTCTTCGTGTGGGTATCCAACTCTGCAGTCACATCTGCAAAGCTCCCGTTAGGTTTAAAAATAGATGAGACTCAGAAGTTGGAGGGTAACTTCCTACTGAGAATGGAGGACAGATGGCGGAAATGACTGTCAGCTAAAACAAGTACCTGTTTTTTAGGCTCATTAGGAATGTCTTTGTTTTCAAGTGAGCTAGGATGCGCAGCTTTACGTGTTTTGGTTTTGACGCGCTTCCTAGCCTGTTTGCGTTGGTTTGTGCATTTACTTGTCGACGGTAGAGAAGGGTGGTGAGGGCAGGAAGGCGAGGAAAATATGTTTCATAATCTAAAACACTAAATTTGTTTTGAGTTGTGACTGAATGCGGTGCCTGTGTCTTTTGTACAGTCACAGGTGTACGGTTGGTATTATTCGCTTTGTTGCCGACTTGTACCCAACCGTCTGTGTAGAGAACGACCTCTTCCAACCTTCGGATATGTTGATCTAAATTATTGTTTACGTGTGTGAAGGCTTTGAGAAGGTCGGCTTTGAGAGTGTAGAGAGTAAAAAGAGTAGAACGAGCAGTAACCATGTCACGAATGCGTTTTAATGTACGTGATAAAAATTGGAATAAATACAAGAAAACCAAGATAAGAGCAACAAAAACCTACCTTTATATTTTAAAAGTGTTAAATTGATGTGTATTAAATAAATTAAAAAGCAAGATTCAATATAAAAACTAGAAGGTATGCTACACACAAAATCTATTGAAGCTAGTACTTACGAAATTTGGCAATGTGGCTACGTAGAAGTTCGTCCACTTAAGCTGCAACGGTTTAATACAATCAGTAGATTATACTTTATCGTAATTAGATAAAATATAATATCTGAAAGTTTGTCTTCGATATATAGAATAAGATTTGAAACAAATTCAAACTTTGATACACCGTCCTCGTAACGTTCAAAACAACGGAATCGTCACTTGTCACAGAAATACAATAAATCTTTCAGAAAATTAATTAGCACAGTGATTTAATATTGGAAATAAATTGAACTGTGAATAGATTTTGACACTTATCACCACCTCGTAAATCTGAAGTTCGTTGAGGTTTGAACGTCCGTTTAAAATTCGTAATATATTTGTTTGTCTTGGTTATAGCAAAAAAATCAGTTGAAATTATACGTCCAAAGAAATCCTTTCTTACCTCCGTTCTTACGTCCAAAGAAATCCTCAGGTGATCAAATTCCAAATTTCATTACACAAGAACTCCCACATCAAGCTATTAGTGTTTTAACAGCTATTTTTAACGCATGCTTGAGGATGGGTTACTGCAAAGCATTGGAAGCATGCCGAAATAAATCCAGTCCCCAAACCAGAAAGGATCATAAACTATTTTTAAATTAATGACCAATTAGTTTAGTTCCTACAATCAGCAAATTCTTCGAAAAACTCATATTAACCAAACAAAATTTCTCAGCGAAATTAACAAAACTCCCAACATTCAATTCAGATTCAAAGAAAAGCATTCCTCAACCCATCAACTTCTCAGACATACGAACCATATAGCAAATTCCTTCAAAAACAAAAAAAAGTACACTCTCGCAAGTTTTTCTAGATGTCTCACAAGCCTTCGACCGTGTCTGGCATGCAGATTCTCTATTCAAACTTAAGATATTGGGCACAACGTCATTTCTCTTTAAAATAATTCAAAGGTCGAACGTTTACAGCATGGATGAACAACGCAGCTTCTAATATTGAAAATATTTCTGCAGGAGTACCGCAAGGATCATCGCTTCCTCCTCTGCTTTACAACTTGTACACAGCAGATTTCCCCCACCCGAGAAATCACAAATGGCCGCCTTTGCTGATGACACCACCTTATTTATTTCTTCTAGTAACTGCAAAATAGGAGCAAAACTCCTACAATAAGATCTTACAAAATTTTTAACTCGGACTCAGAAATGGAGAATAGCTCTAAACGCATCTAAAACAATTTGCAATCTTAACACTAAGGAAAATACCCATCTCACCACCACTAAATATTCAAAACACTCCAATACCCAGGACAGATAAATCTAAAGCAAACATACCTCAGCTTACATTTTTATACAAAGTTTACATATAATGAAAAGAGAAAAATCCACAAAACAAAAATGCAAAACTATACCCAATCATCAACAAAAAGTCTCATCTGAAAACAGAAACTGCCCTATCAATATATGAACCAATAGGTAAAACCATTGAAGGTAAAACCTTCAATGTCATACGTATGTGTGATTTGAGGACCATCACTCAAAAAATTACGAACAATTAAGAGCAAATTCATTCGACTGGCAATTAAAGCTCCTTGGTATATTACAAACGCGCAAATTCATCATTAATTAAAAATACCTCCACTATCTGAATTCCTATCTAAACATTCTAACAACTCTTTAAGTAACCTAAGCCAATGCTCAAGCACAAACATCTTCAATCTCAATAGAAATGGCCCAACTACCCCTAGAATTAAATCTAAATCTCCCAAAGATGTTTTCCTTCCCCCTTAATAAAAGACTGAATATAAATCAGCTGGCATGACGAAATCCACACCTCCCATCCACAAGATCAATCCCAATATGGTAAATAATAGTTGTGTTGCAAATAATAGTAGAGGTAAATAAAGTTAATGGTAAAAACCAGTGTTATTTGTTTTGTATTGTAAATTATTAAATTACATTCCAATTTGTTTTCTTTGTTATGTAACTTTCTAGTTTCATGAGAAAAGTGTGTAGATAACGTGTAAACTTGTCAACAAAATAATGTAAAGCAGCAACCAGCGGCTGATTTTATTGGAAAATAATTTTTTTTAAAAAATCCGCGACTGTCGGAACTCGAACTTATGATTCCCGGTCATAATCGTCATAAATCAGGGGCAATGATGTCTGTGAGTTATCAGAACCGGAACCAAGAGTCGGAAACCGCAGAGCGCCTTTCCGCATATGCAAGTGACCGCCAGAGTCTGCAGCTGCGAGTCGAGTCGAGGAAATGCTCACAGCAAACCAGTGATACGCAAACAGCGAAATTGGAAAAACTGCTTGCTACGGAAACATACGACACTGTAGACAAAACAGTGAAGGCAAAACAGTAAAGACAACATTTGTTGCCAAAAATGACGATCACACTGTGGTGTTTTTAATTTCTGAAGTACCTAACTCTAGGTTACGTGTACGTTATTTTTCAACAATTTATTAGATGGCATTAAGCAATCACTACACAAGTTAAAATGCCTTGTAGTCTTTTTTTGTATACTGGCATTATAAACCTTTTCTGTTGCAACAAACCGTTCATAAAGGACATTTTGCGGCACAAATGATGACATAATAGGTTTTATGGCACGATTAATTGCGTCATCTCATATTCAGCCAATCGCAGTAAGAGAATCGAGCGGCAAACAGAACAGTCGACCACCTTTTTCTCTTGCACGGATGTCAAACACCCAAGACGCCATAAGAAAGTTTCGCAAAATTAAGTTTGATTCTCTTATACATTTTTAATACTATTATACAAAAAATAGCGTATGCAACTCGTTTATTATGTTGTTTTATTGCATTCGTACAAATTTGAAAACTCGCCTCTGACGTCCCTAGTTTTCAAAACATGTACTCATGCAATATAACCCAACATTATCAATTAATTGCACAAAATACAATTCTGTTATGTAACTTTTGTATAATAGGAGGCTGTAGTCTGTATTTACTGAAAACTATTATTTACTTATGATCATAATATAATTTATTGTTTATTAATTTTTTTTATTTTTAAAATAACTATTCTAGGTCATGCCCTCGAGACCTGATGCACACATTACTGTTGTGAAGGCATCTAAATATTAAAACATGCATCTAGTCGTAGAAGTCTGTTTTTATTAAGGAAAACGAACGTCTTCAAATTGATCAACTTACCGAATGTTCTGCATGTGTTCCTCAGATGGGGAGGTACAAATCCGAAAGCATCCACTTGGTCGCTGATGGTCATGTAATAAGCCGCCTGTCCCAGGTTGAATCCCAGGAGACAAGAGGCGTGGCATGCCAGACACCAACCGTGAGCCTTGAGGCGCATGCGACTGTTGCACGCGACTGAGGCGAGAGCTACCACCAGCAACGAGACGGACACGAAGCTCAGATGGCGCAGCAACAAATAGGCGCCTCTGGTAATTCGCGATAGCGGGCAATAAAATATGGTGTCTCTCAAGGTCCCGTTTTTGAGCAGCTCGAAGTCCACGCACGTTTCCCAGGTGGACCACATGAAGTCGTGGTAGCGTCGTTGCAGCAACTGCACCGCCAGCTCGTCCTCGAGTGACCGGCGAAGTGGGCGAGCTGTCGGGGAATGTCTTCTAAGGCACGTATCCCTATGCGTGAAACTGAAGAATATCTCAATGAGAAATCTGTTGCTGATGTATAAGTAATAATACGTAATGATGCAAAAGTAATAAAACCAAATAAATCATAATTGTGCGCACAGACTACATGGAAGTGTGTGTGAAATAAGCTGATTGGTTGATTGTTTGGTAATTCTGGCGTGTGACAACTGAGGTCATTAATTTCGAAGTGCATGCCTTTTTTCCTCTGGAGGAGGCAGTGATCTTTCTTTGCTGAATGGTGGGATCCGGGCCAACCGGTCAGCTAGCGGAGTTTTCCCCAAACAGATATCCCCCACCAGCGGGGCGCCGCCCTAGGCCGGACAAGCCCTAAGCTCCCGCCTGCACTCCCGCTGTGTGTAGTAGTGTAGTGCATGCTAGTGTAAGTAAGGGAAGAGGATACAAGGAAGGGGAAGGAAAGATCGCGTGCGGCCCGTGGTCCGTTTGTTAGGGTACTGATGCGGCATTCCCCTTGTGTTGATCGGAGAAATCTCAGAAAACTACCGCTCAGAGCAGCCGGCCGCTAGCATTCTCCTCCAGACAGCGGCTGAATTCGACCTATCTGACAAAATAGTGTCAAAATTCTTACCACCGTCGGGACTATGACCTAGGACCTCCAGATAACAGGTACTGTAGTGACATCGGTTAACGACCGGAGCCAACCCTCCAGGTAAATCAGCTGATTTAGTTAAGGACAACAACGGTTCGTACTACGATGTCTCTGACTGGGAAGCTGTGAGGTTTGATTGGCCACAATGACAGATTTTCGACAAAAGCTAGGGAGTTAGTTCAAATACTGCCAAGTCTGGAGGATAATTTTAGAAGCTGACTACACTGATCGAAAGTTTTCTGTTTATTTCGTCAATACCATGCGTCTGACGGAGTATTATTCTAACAACGTGTGATGGGCCGCGAGCAATCTTCCTTTCTCATCATTATTAATCCCTCTTCCATGATGATGTTCACATAATGATACAAGGTAGAAACATTTACTTTGAACGGTATTTCCTACGACTCGTCTACTACGACCCGTCAATTAGACAATGTTTTGTTTTTGCCTTTATAAACGTGCATAAAGAGTGGAGATATATTAGATAAAGAATGCAAAAATGATATGAATAGCGATTTAAAGGAAAAAATTGAGTCATTGTGATAAAAGTTTAAAAATTTCCCTGGGGACTACACATAAAATATCTCCAAATTTTCAATAATAATTATCAAAATCCCAAAGCTTCAAGTCCAGCCCGATCGCCCGGGGAATATCCATTTTGGAAAAAAATCCTACGTATGGTTTAGGCGCTAATGGTGTTCATAGACAAATAGAAGCAAAAACAGACGAGCGGACTGACGTTTTGAAAAAAAATAACAACAATTTTTCGGTATCAGGGGGCACCAAAAAGTATATTTCCGTTGAAACCTCGAAATCGATTTTCCACAGCATAAACTAACTTTCTGTCTACTACGTATAGTTGTACCCCGTATATACGTATATGTACGAAGTTTTCGATAAAGTACTTAGCGATACTACAAGAGCACATACTTTCCCGTATTAATTCTAGTTTTTCAATTTTCGAAAATTCAGAGAGTTCACTGAAAATGAGACACATACTTATTTCTAAGCGTATCTCTGAAAAAAACACAAGAAAAAATTGTAGTGTTTTAAAAAAATCGTTAAACATGTTTAAATTGCTTATTTAATGCAAAATTACAAGACTACTAATCATATTTTTGAAAAATTGAACATGATTTTATTTCAAGATGTCTTTTTAGAATAGAAATCATTATAGAAAAAATCTCGATTGGCATATTATAGTTGTAGCATGACGCCCCCAAAAATGCACTTTTGCAATTATCGAAAAATCGAAAATTTCAACGAACATGGGATCTACATCAACCTCTTAGGCCTGCATTATGCTACCCATGAACAGAGATTAATCAAAAGAATTGGAGTAATTTTGGAGAAAATTTTGAAAATGTTTGTAAGACTTCAAGTAAAGTACTCTCAAAATATCTCGCAAAGTTTTGAATTTGTTGAGATCGATCTATTTTATCAATTTTGCAGAAAATAGGCTGAACGGTTTAGGCGCTAGCATTGACCACACACTTAGAAGGGAAAACAGACGATATGCCATCAATCGAATTTTCGGTATCATGGCCCACAAAACATTGCTTCTGGCTTCACGTTTTAGAGGAAGTAATTTATTATTTATAGAAACAGGCTTTATACAAATTTCTATTACCAGGTCCCCTCACAATAAGAATTTTCTGCCAAAATTCACCGTTTTCCGTCGCACGAAAACATACTGGTCACTTTTTCTTCTTACGAAGTAAGAGCGAGAAAGTAAACTAGTGGTGCTACTGAATGGCAGATACTTTCTCGTACTAATTAGTTTTCTAATTTCCTTGGCCTGGGCTAGCTTTTCGGGCTTACCACATACTCTTGCCGAACTTTTGCAGTGATATTTTTGTGCAATTTTCAGAAAATTACCAACAATAGAAGCAGCACCACATTTCTGCAGTTTGTACTACATACGTGAAGCAATTTAAGGAAAATTGTTGAAGACTTTTTTAGAAAATATTTTTTAATTTATTAAATTGTTTTTAATTCACGTTAAAAATACAAAAACTAGTACTCACATTCGCAAAAGTGTTCCAGACGTTATTTTAAAATGTCTTATATACTTGCCTACTCGTGTTTCTTTAAAAAAAATATCTTCAACATTCTTATTGTAGGAAGATGCCGGCAAAGTACTGATTTTGTACAAAATTGTCAGGACAGTTTGGGCCTTCACGTTGGCCATAGAGAGAAACATGGGTAGACTCTGAGAATTTGTTATTAATCTATATTGACAGTGCATATGAGAAAAAGTATAAAAGGCGAGAAGAAAGAGACGTAGAACAGAGAAAAAGACAAAGAGAGAGAGGGGGAGAGCGAGAGAGTAAGAGAGAGAGAGAAAGGAAGGAAGAGCGAGAGAGCGCACAAAAGAGAGATAACGTGAGAGAGAGAGCGCGCGCGAGAGAGAGCAAGGGAGAGGAAAGCGTGAAAGAGAGCGAAAGATGGAGAGCAAGAGATAGTGAGATAGAGCGAGGAGAGAGAGACACACAGACAGAGAGAATACCTCTGATAGTGGTAGAAGGCGTCATTGGAGGGTAGCAGCGGGGCAAAGAACGAGTGGCGGGCCCACTTATCTGCTCGCGAGTCACTCCGGCAGGCCCAGCTGCCGCCCTTCTCTGCCACCACCAGCTCCCACGGCTTGCAGCACTTGCGCACACACGCGTCGAAGTCGCAGTCGGGCTCCGCCACCAGCGCGAAGGGCCCCAGCGGCGGTTGGGCCGCGTCCACGCAGTACTTTGTCGGCCGGTAGCCTGCCAGTCCAAACAGCTTGGTATTGTGCATCGGCCTGGGCTCTGGACCGAAAACCTTTCTGTCAAAGATGGTGGGTTCGAGGAAGACGACGCGGCGGCTAAAGTAGGCGTAACCTGCCTCCTCCGCCTGGCGCTCGTCCCACTCGGCCGATTCGTCCACCGTCCACATCGGAAGCTGTGGATATAGACGCTTCAGGTCGTTCAGGTAGCGGAAATTCACCTGCCAGACGCGGTGGAACGGGACGCCGGGCGGGAGCCAACGGCTCACCCAGGTCGCGTCATCGGACCGCACAAGGACGTAATGAAGGTCTTCATAGTTCCTGCCAGCTTTATCCCGTAGTGTGCGGTTGCGCGACCAGGTGGCGTTCACGCAAGACGACCCGTTTCCAGAGAGCACTTGGAACGGGCCGCAGCATTTATTGATTGACAACCTGGATACTGCGCCGTGTTCTGTTTGTGCGATTTGAAGCGCAGCCGTTAGCAAAAGCACGCTCCAAGAGCGCATGGTTGCACAGGAGGGAGGCCTTTCTTTTTCAAGCAACGATCACTCTCCCTCTCTGGTCAGGAGGTCGGCAGGTTCAAGAACACTCTAGGCTTCCTCTCTTCCGCTGATGGGAACTGGCGTCGATGGTGATTTCGGGCGCAGCCAGAAGAGGTGCACTTTAGCAGTCGCGCATCAATTAAATCCGATCACCAACTACGGATACAATCTTTACACAAACGCGATTCACGAATGTCACAAATCTCGCCTTACACCGCTGCGACTTCACCGATCCAAGTAGAATTTGGGGATGAGCGTGTTCGAGAAAGGTCTTTAGGAGTCTTCACGTTTACGATGCCTCTAATATCACCATTTCTTCTACCTTCATATGATATTTTAAGAACTTATTATGTAACCATGAAAATCATTCCTCCACTCCAGGTGAGGCCATTGAGTTTAGGTATCATGACACATAATTACATTTCACAAGAATACACAACGCAGCTTCTTGCCGCGTTGCTCCGCAGATAACGACAGTTTCGTTACCCCGATGTGCGCAATTCCCCCGTCCAGAAGGGCTGAACTCCTCCGAGACCCCCACAGGACGAAGCCCTCGAGAGAGAGGCCTGCGCTCACTCATGCGGATGCAAACGTCTGGTAGAAACCTCGAAGCCGCGACTTATCAAGCAAGGAAATGACGTCAATGAACGGAAAAACCTCACAAACGCTTTGTTACCACAATCGAAATCAAATATTATGAAGGAAAGAAATGGCTAAAGAGTCGTCATCTATACATTATATGTGAACTAAAACACATTCAAAGAAACATAATAGCAATTTAGATTACCATAGATTTAATGGGCTTCAAATTTTCATTTCACAGGTTCAAAAAGCATCTAAAACCTTGTATAATAATTCAAAAAATAATCAAAGAAAAATAAATTATCTCCTTTGAAAGAAGCAGATAGTCCGTCTTTAACGGATAAACACAAACGACGGCAGTGGAAAGTAATTTCGAAATGACTTTTACTCCGAAGAAACAAGAGAATTTAAATCTATTAAACGTTTTCTATCTCTCCCGTTCTCAACATTTCCAAAAAATACATCTCCAGCTCAAACACGTGAAATAGTCCCAAACGTAAAGCTCAATCAATCAGCAGGCAATAGTCAAATTACCATTCACATTTTAAGAGAGCTTCCATGGTCAACAATTTCAGGAACTGAATGCTGTTTACAATGCAGACTAAAGAATTCATTATTTATGAGATATATGGAAGCGAGTTTTAATATCCCTGATAAGAAACGACGTAAGGTTTAGTCTCTAATCAAAATAGAGACAAATAAGTTACTACTTAATGTATGAAAATTGTTTTAAAATATATTACAAAATAGGAAAATTTCTAAAGGAAAATAACATAATTACGAAATAATGATGTAGGTCACAATCATTGCTCCATCACTCAACAGCTTTCAACACCGATGGAAAATATAGCAAACTTGTTTCATCCACGCAAACATACAGTGTCAGTTACGTAACTTTAGCATGCTCGTCATGGTAGATCGAAAAAATATATGTATAGTTTCTTTAGGAAATACAAAGTTACCTCAAATATCTCGTAAAATACTAGTGATAAAATTTAAATAAATATACCCATTTCCTGATGCTCGTTTGTGAAAACTGCATTGCAATAACTTCAACCGTTCAAAAGTTACGGGAGCTACTAAAGTTACGTGACTCACCAGTATATTAGCTATTGTTCTTGATGCAGACTGTCTTTGATATCTTTGATAGTCAGATATATTACATAAAATGATAAATTTAGGCAATACCGTTATTATCGGGAAATAAATACTTCCCACACAAAAAAATTAACTCACAGTGACAGTGAAAATACCATATCTATGTGATAAATACGCACGCAGGGGTACCACAAAGACCACCGCTATCTACAACCCTCTTTAACCTTTATGTTGTAAACAATCCCTCTTTAGAAAGAACAAATAAAGCTCGATTCGCTAATTAAAAAGTTATATTCGTGATAAACAAACATATCTAACGAGGAAAAGAAGTTCTACAAAACATTCGAAATGGTTTTATTTGTTCTCAAAATTCCTGTTTTTACTCTCGGAATGGTGAATAAAAATGAGCCGTTCAAAATCATAACCCGAAAAATTTACAAATTTACAAAATTTATTAACTCAAATGACCGATTCACTAAAATTTAAAAATTAACTCTTTAAGTGGAATAAAGAATATTAGGCAACCCGATTTCAAAATAGACTACTCGGTTACTTGAACTTACTTGAAAATATCAAAGACAAGAAATAATCAAAATATATGCAAAAATTGCAAACTGATGTCCTCTGAAGAATAACCACTGCAGACTTACAGAAATCTAGAATGTGGAATAACAATATTTAAAGTTATTATTGAATTTTCATTCACAATGCTCAATTTAGGATAAGACAAAAGGAGATAATATTGGTAAAATAATACAAATTGTGTAAAGAAGTTTTAAGTCGTATATAAAACTGCGTTGGTACGTTAAAAAAATTACAAATGAACTGCAAATAGAGATCTTAAAAAATATATTATAAAAAGATCAGAAAACCTTTATAAAGACTTACAAATTGTGCCAAATATTTTACTATAGTTCACTCATCCAAAATCATAAAAATTAATTCCGTGTTCCCAAATTATGTCCACCATATTAATTCAGTATACAAATTAAATTTAAAGATGTCAAGATAATTTATTTGACTCATTAAGAACACCGTGGAATACAAATTCAAATTACAAGTTTAAAAATATAATAGTCAACCCCAACTCTCCAGAAGTTAATGAGAGCTTCCCCACCCCTCTACGCTCTACAGTCAGTTAACTATGTATTTTGATGGAAAACAATGCAAAGAGTGTATATGATTAACCTAATTGTAAATAAATGTTCCAAAAGATCGTAATATGTGAATTAAGCAGTCACATATTACCATATAATACCAATTACAGTCCGACAGCTGGAGAACATCATATAATATAGGTGTGTGAAGTGGGAATATACCTAGTGTGGGGTGGGAATCCACAGGTGTCCCATAATAAATTCCAAAACAAATTAAGGAAGTGTACATATTTCGGTAACAAAAAATTGTTCAGTAGCAAAACCTAGTATTCCTTTATAGATTGTGGTGTCAGAATATACATTATATGGGTTCATAATACCAAAAGAATTTTGACAAATCGATTGACCGACTGTCTCTCTGACTGTAAACAACATTAGTACCTAAACAATTGGGAGGATTTTCATCAAAATAAAAATTTCCCGACTAATATGGTTAAGGCTAAATGTACCGACACTAGTTCCATTTGTCGCCACCACGTGGCAGCACCAAAATAAGCAAAATTTACTAGACCGATAACGTCTGAACAAATTGTCCGATTTTCGATCTGTAAACGGCATTGCACTCCTTTTTAAAATAGAATTCACGCTACGATGCCGTTTTTTCAAAAAATATTTCCAAAAAAAAATTTAAAATGATTTCTCATAGTTACGGGAAGAAATTAAAAAATGTGGGCTTATAGCGCGATGACGACGTGCTTCCTGAATCCAACGCCGTGTCAATCATGCAAATCGGATGAATAGGAGCGGCGTAAAGTGAAATTTCGGAAAACATACCTGATCCCCCTTCCCCCTTCCCCCCTCCCGCCTTCGCGCAGTGAACTTGGAGTGAGCATTCGCAACGATATTCGAGAACCACTGTCCCAGTGCCATATCGGATTTGGAAATCCCGGAACCCCTCCCCCACGGTCACTTTAGCCTAGCCCTTCGCGGCGGGCGCTGAAAGAACGCCCGCCGGTGCCTAGAGGTTCTCACACAGTAACAACCTGCTCCATGGTTTCACAATGGGCAAACTGAATCAGACCTGTAGAGATATTTCAAGATTTTCACCGTGAAATATAAAGATGGAGTCTCACAATTGTTATAAATCTTGGAAACTCAGTCATCGAAGTGAAGATTCGAAGGATTATATAGTACGAGTGTATACACTTTACCTTCGATTCCTCTCCATTCGCGTGATTGTGATTATTATTATTATTATTATCATTATTATTATTATTATTATTATTATTATTATTATTATTATTATTATATTATTATTATTATTTTATAATTATAATAATAATAATAAAGTCCTAATGTTTCGTTCTTTTCAAGTACTATATTTCTCTGCTAAGAGAGCAAAGGATAAAAGTCAGAGAACTCAGCAGGGTATTCCAGTGTAGACCCAGACAAGATAAAGAAAAGATTCGTCAAGAAATATAGCACGTCATACGTAGTTTTTAACTGTTTTTTTGACGCTGAATAAATAAATAAATAAATAAAAAGAAAAATGCAAAGAAGTGGAAGAACATAACAACAAAAGGAGACCTAAAGAAATGTTCCGGGTCATTCGAAATATGACCAGGGAGTGTAAACTGGCAATGAGGAATAGGCAGGGACCGAAAAGGTATTAGATACCGGTAAAATACCGGTATTTTACATACCTTTTTCAAATACCTATGTTCTTTTATACCGGTAAAATACCTCTATAGAACGTCTATAACGGTATGGACATCCATAAAGGTGATAAGGGTATTATACCTGTATTTTCAATGAAAAACAATAGCTTACCATCCATAAATGTCGACTAAATAAGTTATTTTAGTTAATAATATCTCACAAAATGTTTATTAAACTAATATACTTTTATAATTGTTATTTATTGTTTGAATTATTATCTTGTTCATATATAACACTCGGTTACTAATAATTAACGAAACGCGAATGATTCCACTAATTCTTGTATAGTAAATATAATCTCCACTTCGTCACTGCACAATGTTCTCGTCCACTGAAAACTGCTCACCGCCCTCTTCCTACGCTTGGGCATATCGAATTGCCCTAATGTAGCACGCAGCCCGCCGAAGAACGCGGCGAGATGTCTGCAGAGGTCAGAAAAGTCACGTTATCAGAACAGCAGTGTGCCAGAGGTGCGACCCTGCTTCCAGCTCAGAAGGGTGACTACACTTGAGCGCGTGCCTTGGCGGCGCTGGGCTTGGATAGAAAGGAGCGCGAAATGAGAAGCAAACATTCAAAACGTGACATGTCCACTTTACTCCTTTTCGAGAAAACGCAAAAATGTTATGTCATCAAAATTATGCAGATGTTTTATTTATACTTAATTCTGAATTATGTAATAATGATAGCTAAATATATTATTAATATAAAATTTAAATATTCTATGAACTTACATTTAAAGAAAACATTTATGTCAACTGGTAAAAAAGGAAGCCTGAACATCAACGGAGAAGTGATATACATGGCAGGCGAAGTTAAATACTTATTAATTACAATAACAAATTCTGGATACTGTACAGAAAAAACTAAAGAGAGGAATAGTTTTAGAAAAAGCGGCGGAAAGAAAATTACACAAATTCATAAAATATGCAGGCATATCAAGTGATTGATTTCTAAAATTTTAGGTCCCGGAACGCGCTCAAAATGATTTATTAATTTAATAGAAATAATTATATATTTATAATATAATGTAATAATTATCAGCGATATACAGGAACGCCGTTCCGTCGTGTTCCGTCAGAAATCAAGCCTTGCGTAAGACCAAAATCCAAATAATCGAGAAAATGGTATTTCTAATCCTGTTGTGTGGGTGTAAAAGCTGAACATTGAGATAGGCCGAAAAAAGGAAGATGCTTTTGAAGTATGGACAAGGAAGAAAATATTACGTACAATGGGAGGGCAAAAAGATAAATGCCGAAATTTTGAAAAGAAAACAGAACTTTCTCTAAAAGCCAAAGCCAAAAAATGGAAAATAAAATATTTTTGACGTACTATGAGTCGAACAAAATCTCTAGAAAAAGATATTATGCTTGGAATGATAGAATGAAGCGGAAGAAAAGGGTGTAAGTGGCACAATTGAATAACTAATACACAATATCACAAACAAAAGGAAAAAGGCAGTTCGAGTCAGAGTGAGCAATGAACAAATTGCTAGGATCCTATTGCTGTGTATATCCAGATAGGTCTAACAAGGGGTGGCTTGCGATCTATGTTCTAGTACTATTTCTCTGCGCGTTCAGACCCGCGAAGAATTGGGACCTGCAGATGAAAGGAGAGATGCTCACAGCCGCTGCTTGACCGGGGCTGGAGCCGACAAATAGACATCATCGCACTGAACAGTGTGTTTGATACCCGCAGTCTTTCATGCGTACATTCTGCCATTATTAGGGAAGAACTCGCTGAATTATCGGCGCGTCCCCTCCTAGTTTCGGATAGCAAGAAAAGCGAAGGAATGATGCTCAAGTAATACAAATGCAAATATCCATGTTCAAAATTAAAACATCTTTAAAAAACCTGGTTTAGAAACATCGATCAAGTTCGTGCGGAAGATAATTTGTTTTGACAGTGGCCGTGATTGTTAATTTATAATTACGATTTAGACAAAACGGCAAAAGAAAGTTTTCAGGCTTAGTTTCGCTGTTATTCTTTTTACTATCGCCCAGGGTCATCTTATGGAGTCACAACTTTCTCAAATGGGTACAGGAAGGTGGGCGAGAGACCTTACACCTAGAGTGCTTGCGTTGGCCGCCTCTCTGCGTACGGTAGGACATACTACGTAGGAAATGCCAGAAAAATGGGGTCATTTCTTGGGCTGAAGATAGTCTACTGGATGAGGATGTTACAATCACCGTTCGCTTTATTCGAACACATATATTGACAGTGGTATAATGCAATATTATTTCATATTTTAACTTTTTTATAAAATTGTGATTATCGGTTCTTTTCATTCACAACAACTCATCAAGCACATCGATAATAAACATCAGGTTTTATAAATGTTTCATTTTTTTACGAAATATGTTCGTGTCTATACAAAATCTATGTTTTGAAAATATCAAAATCAATGTTGTATCCCTATTCTCGACACCTAGATGAGGATCGCCGATTTAATACGTTTGCATTCTGATTCCCAAATATGAGGTTTATCAGTGACTGGTATGCTACGTTTTATTAGTAGCATATAAATCTTATAAATTGAATTGCTACCCGATTAAATATTACTGATAGGCGTGTACGATGTTTAGAAAAATGGTATCTTAATGTAGAAATGTAAAAGTTGCCGAACTTTATAACAAAACATAATTTATCCCCCTCATAGACGGATATTCCTCTTCTAGTGTGGTGTTCCTGTCTAAGGGTTTAAGTTGTATTGCTTTCATGACAATTTAATGCATTAAAAAATACATACATATGTCACAATACAATGATTTACACTACATCCTTTTACATTATCATTTACGTAGTTTGTATCAAAATGACGCACCGGGAATTACTTTTTCCAATCTTCAAGTTTATACAAATATAACAGAATCATTTTATATCAATATAACTTACTAAGTAAGCTGGGACATGTCACGATTCTTAATATTAGATTTTAATGTTTGTTACAGTGTTGGATTCAGAATGCATCTCACCTGCGCGCTATTTTACCACTTCTTCAATTTTGTCCGAAAGTACGAAAACAGTTTTAAAATTTTACTTGGGAAAACAGATTCATCAGGTGAAGTCTATCAAGGAGACAAACGTCGTTTTGAGATAAAAAATCGAGTCGCAGGATAAAAGAGCTCTTGCGTAATTTCGGCTCATTCTTTCTGGTAGTGGAATGATAACGGAAGATCTTAGAAGTAAAATGTATGTAAAATAAGATGTTAGGACATGGAATATTGGTGATATCAACACAATTAGTTCAATTTTCTTGTTGAAATCAGTTTCCAAATCGGAATTGATATTTTGAGTAGTGCCTCAAATAACTTTTTGATGGTATTCGAAGGAAGACGGAAATATGTGAACAAGTTTTATACGACTATTACAGATGATATGAGACCGTTTAGTTGTGTTACAGCATCACTAGTTTGATAAGTGGAGAAAAATATATTGAGATTGAAAGGGACGAAAAATGACGAACCGACTGCCCGGCTTGCCTGCCTGAGAGCACGGCCTCCTCCCGTGCCGCCCTCCTCTTGAGGCCGCCGGGTTCGGCCGTTCGGCCGCGTCGAGGGAGCCTCCAAAAGGGTCGGGTGACGCAAGCATGAAGCGGGAGGGGGGGGTTAGGTAGTTTTTCCGAAATTTCACTTTACGCCGCTCCTATTCATCCGATTTGCATGATTGATACGGCGTTGGATTCAGGAAGCACGTCGTCATCGCGCTATAAGCCCACATTTTTTAATTTCTTTCCGAAACTATGAGAAATCATTTTAATTTTTTTTTGAAATATTTTTTGAAAAAACGGCATCGTAGCGTGAATTCTATTTTAAATAGGAGTCCAATACCGTTTACAGATCGAAATTCGGACAATTTGTTCTGACGTTATCGATCTAGTAAATTCCGTGTGATAGTGCTGCGATCTATTGATTTTTCCTATAAGTATTTTTCGGTGCATTTAGCCTTAATGTCGTGGCCCCTTCACTTTGAAACTGATATTTTGTTTTTTGGGTGCATCTATGTAAAGCTCCAACGGCAATAAAATTTATTCAAATGTCATGTTACTTCCTCTTCTTTACGAACGTGTTTTCTTTTTTTTACGTACGTATACGCGGAGTAATATACTTGGAACAGAGATAGTTCTGTAAATCTGTAGAAGAAATAAAAGAGGTCATCTTCGTCAACATATTCACTTTATTAAGATAGCCAGCTTTCGATAGCTTTGCCGTCATCGTCAGTCTACAAGATACAGAAAGATATAACAAAATTATAAATAAATAGACAATAAGATAGAAAATTAAATTACAATTAATGGATACATCTAAAATATTTAGTTACATTCAGCAGAAAAAATTGCAAAAATGAATTGCGACAGGGGGGGAATTAATACAAATAATAGCAGTTCAATTTTCCACAAATCTGTGGAAAACCGGTGTCGAGATTTCAACGGAATTACAAATTTTGGGGGCATCTAAAAGTGAACTGGAAGTGCCACAGAATGGCACAAACTTTCTCGTAGAATTTTTTTCTAATTTCCTTGGTGTGGACTGGCTTTACGATAATGCTGCATTTTCCGACCAACTGCCATTGATGGTTGCCTTAAGTACATTTTTTGACCTTTTCTCAATATTTCGGTTTCCTAATATGAGAACCGAAATATTACCTCAAAAATATTAATAAACACTAAAACGTATTAAATAAAACTGTTCATTGAAAAATTTGGAGTCTTTTTAACAAAATGGCAATTAAGCATTACTGTAAATGTGAAATTCGAAACTCTGTTTCGCAGGAATTTATTGAGTTTTCAAGAAAGTCATTTACAGAAATATGGAGCCTTTCCACTCAAAACTGCAATAATATACACAAATCTGTGGAAATGTGCATATGAACAGGGTGAGACAAATTTGAAAATAAACTACATTTGTGTAATTTAAAAAAGAAAATAAAGAAAACACGAAAATAAATTTTATGTCATCTTAAACAGCATAATTTTCAATTTCCGTACACAAAATTTGAAGGAGAAATTTGAATCATTTCCGCGAAAATGGCGTTTGAGCATATCTGAAAATGTGGCATTTTGAGCTCATTTTAACAGAAAACTGTTGAGTTTTCGAGAAACCTTGTATGACATTATTTAAAGCACATGTACCCATAAATACAATAAGTGAAGAAATCACCTCTAATGCAAATACTACCAACGTGAGAGACAAGTGAAAAATTAAATTTTTGTAATGTTATAAAAAATATAACAATATTGTGTTTATGTCATCGTAAAGGGTTTGAAGCCTTTTTGAGAAAATTTTAAAAATGTCCGGAGAGCTTCAAGTAAAGTATCCCCAATTTTAAAGAAAGTTTCTAAAAATCTCGAAGCTTCAACTAGAGCCAGATGGACTAAGAGTTCTTCAATACGAAAAATATTCCATGGTTTCGGTGCTAGCAGTGTTCACAGACAGATGGACGAACGAACAGACTGACGGACAGGCCGACGGACTCACCTTTTGTTTTCAATTGGGTTTTCGGAATCAAGAACCCACAAAACTGGGATTCTGACTGCACCACGTGTTAGAGAATTTTTTCTCTTAATTTAGCAACTGGATTTATCCATTTTCTTGTTTTCACGGCCCGACAAGTAATTTCTTTTTGTCAAAAATTGGCCGTTCTTTCCGTCAGCATTCCATATTTTTCTCTATACTATGTATATTACTCCGTATATATGTACGTATACGAGAAAGTAAAAAGTGTTCGCTTGTTTGTTTTTTGTTATTTGTTTTTCAAAACGTCTATCTCTCTCTAAGCTTTAAAGAACATCAGCGCCAAAATTTTATGCAGACTTTTTGTTAAATTGAATATTTCCCTCCGGCCCAAAACGGCACCGCAATTTTAACGAACATTTTTACTTTCTCCTATAAGCACGGTAATGCGGAGTAATATACATATTATAAAGAAAGTCATATAATGCTGCGCCACGAAACGGCGCATTTTCGACATCAAAAATTAATTGCCAGGCTCCGGTGGTGAAAAAGTGCATAACACCAATGCTAAGTTAACAGAAAAAAATCTTCTAACAGGTGATGTAGCGAGAATCCTTGATGCCGAAAATCCAATTGGAAGCAAAACGTCCGTCCGTCCGTCCGCCCCTCCGTCCGTCAGACCGTCCGTCAGACCGTCCGTCAGACAGTCCGTCAGACAGTCCGTCAGACAGTCCGTCAGACAGTCCGTCAGACCGTCCGTCAGACCGTCCGTCAGACCGTCCGTCAGACCGTCCGTCAGACCGTCCGTCAGACCGTCCGTCAGACCGTCCGTCAGACCGTCCGTCAGACCGTCTGTGAACACTCTAGCACCTAAACAACACGTACGATTCTTTCCAAATTGAAGAAACCCCTGTCCATCTTGCTCTAGTTGAAGATATGAAATTTTGAAAAACATCCTTTAAAAATTGGAGGTTCTTTAACTAAAGCCATAGGAACATTTTAAATTTTTTTTCAAAACTGCTCCAAGTTTTCCTTTTAAACTTCTTGTATAAATAGAGTAAAACACATTTATAAACATGGCATAGGTCCGAATTTCACGGTTATCTACGAAATTTCCAAAATTGCCAAACTTTGAGCTTCTTCGGAGTCTTCCTACAACTACAAAAGTAAAGACGGAAGATTTTACTTCAAATGAAATTTGATGTTCATTATTTAGTTCTTTCATTAAGGTCACGTATATTTTTTTGAAAATTTTAGAAGTTTGGGCGCAAAAGTAATGTAATATTTGCAATTTCTAGAGTTACAAAACAAGATTTTCATTACAACCGCATCAAACTTATTCTTCAAAGTTTTTGAACGGTCAGTGGCAAACAAACACCATACGATCACAAAACCCCAAATTTCTAGGGAGAGAAGAGCTCGTTGGTGAGGTAGTACTTATATCCAACGGACTCCCCTCCTCTTTCGAAGGAGAGAAGAGTTCGTTGGCGAGGTAGTCCATGCATCCACCGGACTCCCCTCCACTTTCAACAGAGAGAAGAGCTCGTTGGCGAGGTAGTCCTTGCACCCACCAGACTCCCCTTAACTTCAAAGGAGGGAAGAGCTCGTTGGCGAGGTAGCCCATGCATCCACCGGACTCCCCTCCACTTTCAAAGGAGAGAAGAGCTCGTTGACGAGGTAGTCCTTGCATCCACCGGACTCCCCTCCACTTTCAAAGGAGAGAAGAGCTCGTTGGCGAGGTAGCCCATGCATCCACCAGACTCCCCCCACTTTCAAAGGAGAGAAGAGCTCGTTGGGGAGGTAGTCCTTGCATCCACCGGACTCCTCTCAATTTCAAAGAAGAGAAGAGCTCGTTTTCGAGGTAGTCCATGCATCCACTGGACTCCCCTCCACTTTCAAAGGAGAGAAGAGCTCGTTGGCGAGGTAGTCCTTGCATCCACCGGACTCCCCTCCACTTTCAAAAGAGAGAAGACCTCGTTGGCGATGTAGTCCTTGCATCCACCGGACTCCCCTCCACTTTCAAAGGAGAGTAGAGCTCGTTGGCGAGGTAGTCCTTGTACCCACGGGACTCCCCTCCACTTTCAAAGGAGAGAAGAGCTCGTTGGCGAGGTAGTCCTTGCATCCACCGGACTCCCCTCCACTTTCAAAGGAGAGAAGAGCTCGTTGGCGAGGTAGTCCTTGTATCCACCGGACTCCCCTCCACTTTCAAAGGAGAGAATAGCTCGTTGGCGAGGTAGTCCTTGCATCCACCGGACTCCCCTCTACTTTCAAAGGAGAGAAGAGCTCGTTGGCGATGTAGTCCTGGCATCCACCGGACTCCCCTCCACTTTCAAAGGAGAGAAGAGCTCGTTGGCGAGGTAGTCCTTGCATCCACCGGACTCCCCTCCACTTTCAAAGGAGAGACGAGCTCGTTGGCGAGGTAGTCCTTGCATCCACCGCACTCCCCTCCACTTTCAAAGGAGAGAAGAGCTCGTTGGCGAGGTAGTCCTTGCATCCACCGGACTCCCTCCTTTCAAAGGAAGAGAAGAGCTCGTTGGCGAGGTAGTCCTTGCATCCACCGGACTCCCCTCCACTTTCAAAGGAGAGAAGAGCTCGTTGGCGAGGTAGTCCTTGCATCCACCGGACTCCCCTCCACTTTCAAAGGAGAGAATAGCTCGTTGGCGAGGTAGTCCTTGCATCCACCGGACTCCCCTCTACTTTCAAAGGAGAGAAGAGCTCGTTGGCGATGTAGTCCTGGCATCCACCGGACTCCCCTCCACTTTCAAAGGAGAGAAGAGCTCGTTGGCGAGGTAGTCCTTGCATCCACCGGACTCCCCACTTCTGTTATGAGAGAGAAGAGCTTCAAGTTTAAGCAGGTATCCATCCACCGACTCCCTCCACTTTCGTGTGTGTTAGAGAGAAGAGATCGTTGGCGAGGCAGTCCTAGCACCCACCGGACCCCCTCCACTTTCAAAGGAGAAAGAGGTCGTTGGCGAGAAGGTCCTTGCATCCACCGGACTCCCTCCACTTTCCAAGAGTAAGAGCTCAAGCCGGGCGAGGTAGTCCATGCATCCACCGGACTCCTCCACTTTCAAAAGGAGAGAAGAGGTCGTTGGCGAGGTAGTCCTTGCATCCACCGGACTCCCCCCACTTTCTAAGGAGAGAAGAGCTCGTTGGCGAGGTAGTCCTTGCATCCACCGGACTCCCCCCACTTTCTAAGGAGAGAAGAGCTCGTTGGCGAGGTAGTCCTTGCATCCACCGGACTCCCCCCACTTTCTAAGGAGAGAAGAGCTCGTTGGCGAGGTAGTCCTTGCATCCACCGGACTCCCCCCACTTTCTAAGGAGAGAAGAGCTCGTTGGCGAGGTAGTCCTTGCACCCACCGGACTCCCCTCCACTTTCAAAGGAGAGAAGAGCTCGTTGGCGAGGTAGTCCTTGCATCCACCGGACTCCCCCCACTTTCTAAGGAGAGAAGAGCTCGTTGGCGAGGTAGTCCTTGTATCCACCGGACTCCCCTCCACTTTCAAAGGAGAGAAGAGCTCGTTGGCGAGGTAGTCCTTGTATCCACTGAACTCCCCTCCACATTCAAAGGAGAGAAGAGATCGTTGGCGATGTAGTCCTTGCATCCACCGGACTCCCCCCACTTTCTAAGGAGAGAAGAGCTCGTTGGCGAGGTAGTCCTTGTATCCACCGGACTCCCCTCCACTTTCAAAGGAGAGAAGAGCTCGTTGGCGAGGTAGTCCTTGTATCCACTGAACTCCCCTCCACATTCAAAGGAGAGAAGAGATCGTTGGCGATGTAGTCCTTGCATCCACCGGACTCCCCCCACTTTCAAAGGAGAGAAGAGCTCGTTGGCGATGTAGTCCTTGTATCCACTGAACTCCCCTCCACATTCAAAGGAGAGAAGAGCTCGTTGACGAGGTAGTCCTTGCATCCACCGGACTCCCCCCACTTTCAAAGGAGAGAAGAGCTCGTTGGCGATGTAGTCCTTGTATCCACCGGACTCCCCTCCACTTTCAAAGGAGAGAAGAGCTCGTTGGCGAGGTAGTCCATGCATCCATAGGACTCCCCTCCTCTTTCAAAGGAGAGAAGAGCTCGTTGGCGAGGTAGTCCTTGCATCCACCGGACTCCCCTCCACTTTCAAATGAGAGAAGAGATCGTTGGCGAGGTAGTCCTTGCATCCACCGGACTCCCCCCACTTTCTAAGGAGAAAAGAGCTCGTTGGCGAGGTAGTCCTTGCATCCACCGCACTCCCCTCCACTTTCAAAGGAGAGAAGAGCTCGTTGGCGAGGTAGTCTTGCATCCACCGGACTCCCCCCACTTTCTAAGGAGAGAAGAGCTCGTTGGGGAGGTAGTCCTTGCATCCACCGGACTCCCCTCCACTTTCTAAGGAGAGAAGAGCTCGTTGGGAGGTAGTCCTTGCATCCACCGGACTCCCCTCCACTTTCAAAGGAGAGAAGAGCTCGTTGGCGATGTAGTCCTTGCATCCACCGGACTCCCCATCACTTTCTAAGGAGAGAAGAGATCGTCGGCGTGGTAGTCCTTGCATCCACCCGACTCCCCTCCACTTTCAAAGGAGAGAAGAGCTTGTTGGCGAGGTAGTCCTTGCATCCACCGGACTCCCCTCCCCATTAAAGGAGAGAAGAGCTCGTTGGCGAGGTAGTCCTTGCATCCACCGGACTCCCCTTCACTTTCAAAGGAGAGAAGAGCTCGTTGGGGAGGTAGTCCTTGCATCCACCGGACTCCCCTCCAATTTTAAAGGAGAGACGAGGTCGTTGGCGAGGTAGTCCATGCATCCACCGGACTCCCCTCCACTTTCAAAGGAGAGACGAGGTCGTTGGCGAGGTAGTCCTTGCATCCACCGGACTCCCCTCCACTTTCAAAGGAGAGAAGAGATCGTTGGCGAGGTAGTCCTTGCATCCTCCGGACTCCCCTCCACTTTCAAAGGAGAGAAGAGCTCGTTGGCGAGGTATTCCATGCATCCACCGGACCGGACTCCCCTCCACTTTCAAATGAGAGAAGAGCTCGTTGGCGAGGTAGTCCTTGCACCCACCGGACTCCCCTCCACTTTCAAAGGAGAGAAGAGGTCGTTGGCGAGATAGTCCTTGCATCCACCGGACTCCCCTCCACTTTCAAAGGAGAGAAAAGCTCGTTGGCGAGGTAGTCCATGCATTCACCGGACTCCCCTCCACTTTCAAAGGAGAGAAGAGCTCGTTGGCGATGTAGTCCTGGCATCCACCGGACTCCCCTCCACTGTCTAAGGAGAGAAGAGCTCGTTGGCGAGGTAGTCTCTGCACCCACCGGACTCCCCTCCACTTTCAAAGGAGAAAAGAGATCGTTGGCGAGATAGTCCTTGCATCCACCGGACTCCTCCCACTTTCTAAGGAGAGAAGAGCTCGTTGGCGATGTAGTCCTTGTATCCACCGGACTCCCCTCCACTTTCAAAGGAGAGAAGAGCTCGTTGGCGATGTAGTCCTGGCATCCACCGGACTCCCCTAAACTCTCTAAGGAGAGAAGGGCTCGTTGGCGAGGTAGTCATCCACTGGAGTCCCCTCTACTTTCAAGGAGAGAAGAGCTCGTTGGTGAGGTAGTACTTATATCCAACGGACTCCCCTCCTCTTTCGAAGGAGAGAAGAGTTCGTTGGCGAGGTAGTCCATGCATCCACCGGACTCCCCTCCACTTTCAACAGAGAGAAGAGCTCGTTGGCGAGGTAGTCCTTGCACCCACCAGACTCCCCTTAACTTCAAAGGAGGGAAGAGCTCGTTGGCGAGGTAGCCCATGCATCCACCGGACTCCCCTCCACTTTCAAAGGAGAGAAGAGCTCGTTGACGAGGTAGTCCTTGCATCCACCGGACTCCCCTCCACTTTCAAAGGAGAGAAGAGCTCGTTGGCGAGGTAGCCCATGCATCCACCAGACTCCCCCCACTTTCAAAGGAGAGAAGAGCTCGTTGGGGAGGTAGTCCTTGCATCCACCGGACTCCTCTCAATTTCAAAGAAGAGAAGAGCTCGTTTTCGAGGTAGTCCATGCATCCACTGGACTCCCCTCCACTTTCAAAGGAGAGAAGAGCTCGTTGGCGAGGTAGTCCTTGCATCCACCGGACTCCCCTCCACTTTCAAAAGAGAGAAGACCTCGTTGGCGATGTAGTCCTTGCATCCACCGGACTCCCCTCCACTTTCAAAGGAGAGTAGAGCTCGTTGGCGAGGTAGTCCTTGTACCCACGGGACTCCCCTCCACTTTCAAAGGAGAGAAGAGCTCGTTGGCGAGGTAGTCCTTGCATCCACCGGACTCCCCTCCACTTTCAAAGGAGAGAAGAGCGCGTTTGCGAGGTAGTCCTTGCATCCACCGGACTCCCCTCCACTTTCAAAGGAGAGAAGAGCTCGTTGGCGAGGTAGTCCTTGCATCCACCGGACTCCCCTCCACTTTCAAAGGAGAGAAGGGCTCGTTGGCGAAGTAGTCCTGGCATCCACCGGTCTCCCCCTTTACTTTTCAAGGAGAGAAGAGCACGTTGGAGAGGTAGTCCTTGCATCCACCGGACTCCCCTCACTTTCAAAGGAGAGAAGAGCTCGTTGGCAAGGTAGTCCATGCATCCATATGACTCCCCTCTACTTTCAAAGGAGAGAAGAGCTCGTTGGCGATGTAGTCCTTGTATCCACCGGACTCCCCCTTTACTTTCCAAGGAGAAGAACACGTTGGCGAGGTAGTCCTTGCATCAACCGGACTCCCCTCACTTTCAAAGGAGAGAAGAGCTCGTTGGCGAGGTAGTCCTTGCATCCACCGGACTCCTCCCACTTTCAAATGAGAGAAGAGCTCGTTGGCGATGTAGTCCTGGCATCCACCGGACTCCCCTCAACTTTCTAAGTGAGAGGAGCTTTTTGGCGTCTCAGCCTTGGCCACTGGCCCCATTTATTCGGCCACTCTCGAGCAAAATTTAGTTGTTACAAACCAAACATATATTTTTCACGGTCGCCAGCTGAATGAACCGCAACAAAATTAATAATGACCTTGCAAGTTCCTAATGGAGTTTGAGCGGAATTAACACAAAAATTCCTAGGAATAAGACTTTTTAAAAGGTCCTATTTTGAGAAGGGAATAGGCACAACTTTCAAAAATTCCCAAGTGAGTTTCAATAGAGGGGTCTACGGTTAGAGACAATCCAACTTAACTTTAACAACAATTTATTATAAAGGTAGTTTACAAATATTCCTCTTTGGTACTTAACAATGCTGTAAGAGGAATTAAGCAGAATTACGAGAGATTACAATCAAGAATGTAAATTTATGAACAATTGAAAAGGCCATTTCGCCTTTACGCATATAAATTTATACAGAATTAGAAACGTCAAAAGCCAAAATACATAAGAGCCCATTTTAGGGCGAAAGAAATGGCTGACGTACAATTACAACATGACAAAGACTCCTCGTTAGAAGCCTTTCAATACAAGAATATAAACAAATTGAGTTACAAGCTGCAAGAGATGTGAATAACACTTTAAAATGACATTAATAATGTAAAAACATTCAGGGTCGATGTTTGGTTGCTACAACCTTTACGTAGTTGATGGAATTGCATTGATCATAGTGAGAAATCGCCTTGTCATAAAACATAATTACATTGCCACCTTTTCCTGAAAGCCATTTGTGCACTTTTCGTGCCAACTGCGGCTTGATACCCGAGCGACCTTGTGTAGCCGCTCACGGGGCCAAAGAACGAAGTGTTACAAGTAGGCCAGGACTTGACTGCCGTACGGGCCCTTCCTCCGTCACGTATTTGCTCGAGAGGTCCAATGCGAGGGAATCGTCTTACTAAAGACGTGGAGCCAAATGCTGCAACAATCAACGAAACAATTAGTGATCGTGCAGACAACATACCAGTGAGACTGCGCCGCCATTACGACCTACGCAGCTCTTGCAAGGAAATCGCCGCTGTTTGAGCTCGACAAGAGTTCCTATACAATAAACAATTTGTGCTTTCGCACTAATAAACAATTTGTGCTTTCGCACCGTAACCATACATAAGAAAAAGATGACACTATTCAAAGGCGATATCAAATTACAACAAACACATACATATTAACATAGCGTAGATAATCAATCCAATTCCATAAAATTGTGGCAATAATCCACTCCAAAAATTTATATTTCAATGAAGACCCTGAAATAAACACAAAAAACCATATCGGCAAAGGCCGAGGCACACCCGTCTCAGGCAAGAAGTTGTGGCTAATTACGTTCCTGAGGCGAATGGCAAAAATGCCGGGCGGAGTGCCCCTTATATAGCCTCTGTAAAGTGGTGGGGGTTGCCACCAGACGTCACTGGAGCGTGACGCAGTACCAATCGATATCAAAGCAGCTACATGCTCATTGCCTTTGCAAAGAATACCAACGGCGCCTTGTAATTAGGCAAAAAGCAAACCATGTACATCAAGTAGGTTGCGTATACACAGGCGTTAGTAGTTATTGCACCTGCTGATCAGTGCACTCTAGCGGTCGCTAGTGGAAACTTATGATGCACACATAGACATTTTTGTTTTGCCTAAAAAATGGCTTTTTCTACCTTTTCAAAGACAGACAAAGGTACCAATCAATCCCAAAAATGTTCTAAATTTGGAATTTTGTTAGTAGGTGCCATTTCTATGGCTGGTTTCCTTACAATGAGCATAAACCTGTTTTTAAAAGCTGAGAATGTATGTAATTAATTATTAATTTTGACTGTTTACCAAATGACAGCAATTAACAACTGACTGTACCATTCAATAACATCTTTTACACTGTTCTATGGCCATAGAATCACATATTGGGTCTTTTAGCCACCAGATCTTATTTTCTAAGTAATTAAAAAGGTAAATTACATAGAGTACTTATAACTTACATTTAAAAACTAAGCCCTAGACACAAATTTTACAAAGTAGAGATCTTCAAATGATGGACGGGCTAGCCTCGCGGCTGAATCTTGAGAAATGCAGTTTTTAAATTTAACATTTGTTTGTCTAAAAGAAAATGTTTCATTGTTGTTTTACTCTTTCTTGTTAAATTGTGGTGATGTTCTATGACTGCTGCTAACAGATGTCAAGTAACTAGTTGATTTTAAATGTTACCTAAAACCTTTCAAGGTTTTAATTGTTAGTTTTTAATGTCTAGTTAAAAATAAGTGCAGTAGAAAACAATTTATTTTGCGGCCAAGCTAAAGCAACCAATATTTCGTAGCAAACTTCTCAGCACCACTAGTTAAATAAATAGTTTTTGAAGTGTGGATTGTTTGCATGGGTGCCACTAATATTTAAAGACTGCGACTGTAAAATAAATGTTGATCAAGAAAGTCTTTACGTTAACCAATCTAGTTTAAAGTTTACGGTATTATTTGAACACCTTCTTGCAACTTTTTGACAATTTCTCTGAAAGAAATTTTGCATATTACCTGGTCTCACCCTAATCTATGTAACCGAAATATGCATGATCTGAATAAAGTATGAATTTAGAGTAAAAACACCTTTTTAGCATTCAGAATGTACAGAAATTAGATTGACTGATTCTTTCGTGTTTCCGGGCGCGTCATCTGCTTCGGTCATTAGTCCCGTTAGTGTAGTGCATTTTTTTCTGGGGAGATGGCGGTGATCCCGAGGCGAAACAATGATAACTAATTTCTGTACCGGGAGCTGTAGCTCATTGCATGAACTGATGTCACTGCAGCGCCTCTGACCGGGAGGTCCTGGGTTCGAGTCCTGACGGCGGCAGGATTTTCGGCAGTAGCTTTTCAGCTAGGTCGAATTCAGTCGCTGTCTGGAGGAGAATTCTAGCGGCCGGCTGCTCTGATCGGTAGTTTTCCGTGGTTTCTCCGATCAACACCAGGCGAATGCCGGAGCAGTACCCTACCAAACGGACCACGGACCGAGCGCGATATGTCATTCGGCGTCGTGATTGAGGGCACATTAGTAGTAGTACATTAGACGGGGACCCATTACATTGGACGCCCAACGTAAGGGCGTTATAATCATAAATAAGAACGGGCAGGTAAAACGGGTGTAGAGAATACATCGTTAGGAGAAGCACCCATTAATTGGGCGCCCAACGTGTGGGCCGTAATATATATATATATATTGTAATGATTTACACGATCCCCGATAGTATGCGTTTGGATAATAAACAATTTGAAAACATTTACAGCAAAGGCGCCATAATAAAAAAAACCGATTGGGGAAGAAAATAAAGTGAACCCGATACTTCTGCAAGTTTTGACCATAGACATTAGATCCGGCTTTAATGTAGGAACATTTTAAAAGTTATCCCAGTAAAATCGCGTCAGGCAATAAGAAGTAATTGAAAATTTTGTATTTCGTATATTTGTGTTAAGGAGAATATTAATGGAGTCCATTGTTGGAGCGATGAAACGCTTATTAAGAAGAGGGTTTTTCGAATAATGCAAGAGAACGCGATAAGATATCAAATTCAGACTTTCGGGGGGGAAAAGAAGAAAATTAGCGGCATCATGCAAAATTTATCCCATTTAAATATCTTGACGGGAAGTATCCAAATTTTAATAAAACAAATAAATTAATTCAAGCAAAAGTTTAGCAAGAAGAAGCGATTAGCGAACAATTGCAGTGCGTTCCGTTTCACATCCAAAAACGGAAAATAGGGAAAATAAAAGGAATTTGACCAAAGGAAAACAAGAGGAAAACATCGAATTTTAGGAAATTGTCGGGAGAATTTTATTAAAACAAAAACGGAAATAAAGTGTTTCGGGAAACGTTAAAAATTAAATATTTTGTGAGAACCAAAGTGACGCGATCGTCAGTTATCAAGCGATCGGGAAAAGTGTTGAGGCAGAAATAACAATGCTAAGTTGGAAAAATTTTTGCAGAACGTGCCTAGACTTGGTGGAGGCAAGACGTGTATTCGCGTAGGCGATGTTTGGAAATTTTTTTAAAGTGCGGAAGTAATGGACAGAATTTGCAATAGTAACTGGGAATACTTCATGTAAATTATTTAATATTTCGTGAAAAAGAATTTCATAAAAAAAAGGTTTTCGGAATTACTGTGAAATTCGGCAACGCCCGTTGGACTCGCGAGATCAAACGATAATGAGCGTGGCCGTATGAGAAATTTTGCAACGGTGGGGAGCGAGACGTTGCATTTACGATTAGTGGCGCGGAATTCAATTCGAGACTCAGAGATTTTCAAATAACTTGGAATATTTATGAAAAAAGGTGGCAGCGTGAATTCCGACATGTTACGTGAACAGTGATGCGTACGCGAGTGTGTTCCGGAACTGGTGGCGAAAACGGGAGGCGCTGTTGTGCGTGGATAATCGCACAAAACACCCGGATTCTTCGCGGAAGTAGCATCATACGTGAGCAAAAGTATTTTGACATTTGTTTTTTTTTACGAACGCTCTGTCGAAGATCAAGTTATATGATTAATAGATTTTTAATACGTAATTTTCGACAGAATGCATTCTGGGGTTTTAATCATATGTGTGAATGGCATTTGTTTTTTGTTATTTGTAAATAATCTGTGTGAATGAGAAAGTATATGTCCATGTTTCGTGTATTGTGGGAAGAGAATTATCTATTTGTTGTTGTTTCTTTTGTTGCTGGGTTATGTCAATGTGTGCCGTCAGAGGCACCAGTGCTATTACAGCACTAGATATTGTGAATTGAAGGAAAATACGAGAAAAGAGGGAATTTGAATAAATTTCATGGCCACCTTTGGGGTCATGATTTGTAAAATCAATATGTGTTCGTAGTCATTCACGTAGCACTAGAACTGATCCACGCACGTGAGCGCAGTACCTTGCTAGCGTCTGTACAGACGCACTGCAGACCACGCCCAGGTGAGTCAAAAGGCCAGGTAAGCTAGCAGACGGGCAATTCTGAGTAGGAGAACGGGAAGATTATTATATGTGGCAACCCAACGCGAGGCTAGTGTTTGTTTGTTTGTTTATAAGAAGGGCTAGAGCAGGGCAATCTATTACAAGTAGCAGTTTAACGTGCCGGGCTTGTAGAAAGTATTACAAGTGGCCGCACAACGGTGGGCTCGGGCTAGGCCGGTGTACGGACACGCCGCCGCCGGCACCCGTTACAATATATATATATATATATATATATATATATATATATATATATATATATATATATATATATATATATATATATATACTCCTTTGAAAGTGGGAGGGAAACCTATGGATGAATGGACTACCTCGCCAACGAGCCTTCTCTCCTTTAAAAGTGAGGGGAGTCCGGTGGATGCAAGGACTACCTCGCCAACGTGCTCTTCTCTCCTTGGAAAGTAAAGGGGGAGTCCGGTGGATGCCAGGACTACATCGCCAACGAGCACTTCTCTCCTTTGAAAGTTCCGGAAGGACTACCTCGCCAACGAGCTCTTCTCCTTTGAAAGTGGAGGGGAGTTCGGTGGATGCAAGGACTACCTCGCCAACGAGCTCTTCTCTTCTTTGAAAGTGGAGGGGAGTCCGGTGGATGCATAGACTACCTCGCCAACGAGCTCTTCTCTTCTTTGAAAGTGAAGGGGAGTCCGGTGGATGCAAGGACTACCACGCCGACGATCTCTTCTCTCCTTAGAAAGTGAAGGGGAGTCCGGTGGATACAAGGACTACATTGCCAACGAGCTCTTCTCTCCTTTGAAAGTGGGAGGAGTCCGGTGGATGCAAGGACTACCTCGCCAACGAGCTCTTCTCTCCTTTGAATGTGAGGGGAGTCCGGTGGATGCAAGGACTACCTCGCCAACGTGCTCTTCTCTCCTTGGAAAGTAAAGGGGGAGTCCGGTGGATGCCAGGACTACATCGCCAACGAGCTCTTCTCTCCTTTGAAAGTGGAGGGGAGTCCTATGGATGCATGGACTACCTCGCCAACGAGCTCTTCTCTCCTTTGAAAGTGAGGGGAGTCCGGTGGATGCAAGGACTACCTCCCCAACGTGCTCTTCTCTCCTTTAAAAGTAAAGGGGGAGTCCGGTGGATGCCAGGACTACTTCGCCAACGAGCTCTTCTCTCCTTTGAAAGTGGAGGGGAGTCATATGGATGCATGGACTACCTCGCCAACTAGCTCTTCTCTCCTTTGAAAGTGAGGGAAGTCCGGTGGATGCAAGGACTACCTCGCCAACGTGCTCTTCTCTCCTTGGAAAGTAAAGGGGGAGTCCGGTGGATGCCTGGACTACATCGCCAACGAGCTCTTCTCTCCTTTGAAAGTGGAGGGGAGTCCGGTGGATGCAAGGACTACCTCGCCAACGAGCTCTTCTCTCCTTTGAAAGTGGAGGGGAGTCCGGTGGATGCAAGGACTACCTCGCAAACGCGCTCTTCTCTCCTTTGAAAGTGGAGGGGAGTCCGGTGGATGCAAGGACTACCTCGCCAACGAGCTCTTCTCTCCTTTGAAAGTGGAGGGGAGTCCAGTGGATGCAAGGACACACCACGCCGACGATCTCTTCTCTCCTTAGAACGTGAAGGGGAGTCCGGTGGATGCAAGGACTACCTCGCAACGTGTTCTTCTCCTTGGAAAGTAAAGGGGAGTCCGGTAAATACAAGGACACATCGCCAGCAGGCTCTTCTCTCCTTTGAAAGTGGAGGGGAGTCCTATGGATGCATGGACTACCTCGCCAACGAGCTCTTCTCTCCTTTGAAAGTAGAGGGGAGTCCGGTGGGTGCAAGGACTACCTCTCCAACGTGCTCTTCTCTCCTTGGAAAGTAAAGGGGGAGTCCGGTGGATGCCAGGACTACATCGCCAACGAGCTCTTCTCTCATTTGAAAGTGGGAGGAGTCCGGTGGATGCAAGGACTACCTCGCCAACGAGCTCTTCTCTCCTTTGAAAGTGAGGGGAGTCCGGTTGATGCAAGGACTACCTCGCCAACGTGTTCTTCTCCTTGGAAAGTAAAGGGGGAGTCCGGTGGATACAAGGACTACATCGCCAACGAGCTCTTCTCTCCTTTGAAAGTAGAGGGGAGTCATATGGATGCATGGACTACCTTGCCAACGAGCTCTTCTCTCCTTTGAAAGTGAGGGGAGTCCGGTGGATGCAAGGACTACCTCTCCAACGTGCTCTTCTCTCCTTGAAAAGTAAAGGGGGAGACCGGTGGATGCCAGGACTACTTCGCCAACGAGCCCTTCTCTCCTTTGAAAGTGGAGGGGAGTCCGGTGGATGCAAGGACTACCTCGCCAACGAGCTCTTCTCTCCTTTGAAAGTGGAGGGGAGTCCGGTGGATGCCAGGACTACATCGCCAACGAGCTCTTCTCTCCTTTGAAAGTAGAGGGGAGTCCGGTGGATGCAAGGACTACCTCGCCAACGAGCTATTCTCTCCTTTGAAAGTGGAGGGGAGTCCGGTGGATACAAGGACTACCTCGCCAACGAGCTCTTCTCTCCTTTGAAAGTGGAGGGGAGTCCGGTGGATGCAAGGACTACCTCGCCAACGAGCTTTCCTTCTCTTCTTTTTGAAATTGAGGGGGAGTCCAGTGGATACAAGGACTACATCGCCAACGAGCTCTTCCCTTTTGAAAGTGGAGGGGAGTCCGGTGGATGCGCGACTACCTCCCCAACGAGCTCTTCTCTTAGAAAGTGGAGGGAGTCCAGTGGATGCCAGGACTACATCGCCAACGAGCTCTTCTCTCATTTGAAAGTGGGAGGAGTCCGGTGGATGCAAGGACTACCTCGCCAACGAGCTCTTCTCTCCTTTGAAAGTGAGGGGAGTCCGGTTGATGCAAGGACTACCTCGCCAACGTGTTCTTCTCCTTGGAAAGTAAAGGGGGAGTCCGGTGGATACAAGGACTACATCGCCAACGAGCTCTTCTCTCCTTTGAAAGTAGAGGGGAGTCATATGGATGCATGGACTACCTTGCCAACGAGCTCTTCTCTCCTTTGAAAGTGAGGGGAGTCCGGTGGATGCAAGGACTACCTCTCCAACGTGCTCTTCTCTCCTTGAAAAGTAAAGGGGGAGACCGGTGGATGCCAGGACTACTTCGCCAACGAGCCCTTCTCTCCTTTGAAAGTGGAGGGGAGTCCGGTGGATGCAAGGACTACCTCGCCAACGAGCTCTTCTCTCCTTTGAAAGTGGAGGGGAGTCCGGTGGATGCAAGGACTACCTCGCAAACGCGCTCTTCTCTCCTTTGAAAGTGGAGGGGAGTCCGGTGGATGCAAGGACTACCTCGCCAACGAGCTCTTCTCTCCTTTGAAAGTGGAGGGGAGTCCCGTGGGTACAAGGACTACCTCGCCAACGAGCTCTACTCTCCTTTGAAAGTGGAGGGGAGTCCGGTGGATGCAAGGACTACATCGCCAACGAGGTCTTCTCTCTTTTGAAAGTGGAGGGGAGTCCGGTGGATGCAAGGACTACCTCGCCAACGAGCTCTTCTCTCCTTTGAAAGTGGAGGGGAGTCCAGTGGATGCATGGACTACCTCGAAAACGAGCTCTTCTCTTCTTTGAAATTGAGAGGAGTCCGGTGGATGCAAGGACTACCTCCCCAACGAGCTCTTCTCTCCTTTGAAAGTGGGGGGAGTCTGGTGGATGCATGGGCTACCTCGCCAACGAGCTCTTCTCTCCTTTGAAAGTGGAGGGGAGTCCAGTGGATACAACGACTACATCGCCAACGAGCTCTTCTCTCCTTAGAAAGTGGGGGGAGTCCGGTGGATGCATGGACTACCTCGCCAACGAGCTCTTCTCTCCTTTGAAAGTGGAGGGGAGTCCGGTGGGTGCAAGGACTACCACGCCAACGAGCTCTTCTCTCCTTTGAAAGTGGAGGGGAGTCCGGTGGATGCAAGGACTACCTCGCCAACGAGCTCTTCTCTCCTTTGAAAGTGGAGGGGAGTCCGGTGGATGCAAGGACTACCTCGCCAACGAGCTATTCTCTCCTTTGAAAGTGGAGGGGAGTCCGGTGGATACAAGGACTACATCGCCAACGAGCTCTTCTCTCCTTTGAAAGTGGAGGGGAGTCCGGTGGATGCAAGGACTACCTCCCCAACGAGCTCTTCTCTCCTTAGAAAGTGGGGGGAGTCCGCTGGATGCAAGGACTACCTCGCCAACGAGCTCTTCTCTCCTTTGAAAGTGGAGGGGAGTCCGGTGGATGCAAGGACTACCTCGCCAACGAGCTCTTCTCTCCTTTGAAAGTGGAGGGGAGTCCGGTGGATACAAGGACTACCTCCCCAACGAGCTCTTCTCTCCTTAGAACGTAGGGGGAGACCGTTGGATGCAAGGACTACCTCGCCAACGATCTCTTCTCTCCTTTGAAAGTGGAGGGGAGTCCGGTGGATGCAAGGACTACCTCGCCAACGAGCTCTTCTCTCCTTTGAAAGTGGAGGGGAGTCCGATGGATGCAAGGACTACCCCGCCAACGAGCTCTTCTCTTCTTTGAAATTGAGGGGAGTCCAGTGGATACAAGGACTACATCGCCAACGAGCTCTTCTCTCCTTTAAAAGTGGAGGGGAGTCCGGTGGATGCAAGGACTACCTCCCCAACGAGCTCTTCTCCTTGTGGAAAGTGGGGAGTCCGGTGATGCGGCGACTACCGCTAACGAGCTGTTCTCTCCTTGAAAGCGGAGGGGAGTCCGGGTGGATGCAAGGGACTACCTCGCCAACGAGCCTTTCCTTTGAAAGGAGGGGTCCGTGACGCAAGACTTCACTCGCCAACCTGCTTCCTTCTCTTCTTTTGAAATTGAGGAGTCCAGTGGATACAAGGACTGGTATCGCCACTTGTTTCTCTCCTTTGAAAGTGGAGGGGAGTCCGGTGGATGCAAGGACTACCTCCCCAACGAGCTCTTCTCTCCTTAGAAAGTGGGGGGAGTCCGGTGGATGCAAGGACTACCTCGCTAACGAGCTCTTCTCTCCTTTGAAAGTGGAGGGGAGTCCGGTGGATGCAAGGACTATCTCGCCAACGAGCTCTTCTCTCCTTTGAAAGTGAAGGGGAGTCCGGTGGATGCAAGGACTACCTCGCCAACGAGCTCTTCTCTCCTTTGAAAGTGGAGGGGAGTCCGGTGGATGCAAGGACTACCTCGCAAACGCGCTCTTCTCTCCTTTGAAAGTGGAGGGGAGTCCGGTGGATGCAAGGACTACCTCGCCAACGAGCTCTTCTCTCCTTTGAAAGTGGAGGGGTGTCCGGTGGATGCAAGGACTACCTCGCCAACAAGCTCTTCTCTTCTTTGAAAGTGGAGGGGAGTCCGGTGGATGCAAGGACTACCACGCCGACGATCTCTTCTCTCCTTAGAAAGTGGAGGGGAGTACGGTGGATGCAAGGACTACCACGCCAACGAGCTCTTCTCTCCTTTGACAGTGGAGGGGAGTCCGGTGGGTGCAAGGACTACCTCGCCAACGAGCCCTTCTCTCCTTAGAGAGTTTAGGGGAGTCCGGTGGATGCCAGGACTACATCGCCAACGAGCTCTTCTCTCCTTTGAAAGTGGAGGGGAGTCCGGTGGATACAAGGACTACATCGCCAACGAGCTCTTCTCTCCTTAGAAAGTGGAAGGAGTCCGGTGGATGCAAGGACTATCTCGCCAACGATCTCTTTTCTCCTTTGAAAGTGGAGGGGAGTCCGGTGGGTGCAGGAACTACCTCGCCAACGAGCTCTTCTCTCATTTGAAAGTGGAGGGGAGTCCGGTGAATGCATGGACTACCTCGCCAACGAGCTTTTCTCTCCTTTGAAAGTGGAGGGGAGTCCGGTGGATGCAAGGACTATCTCGCCAACGACCTCTTCTCTCCTTTGAAAGTGGAGGGGAGTCCGGTGGGTGCAAGGACTACCTCGCCAACGAGCTCTTCTCTCATTTGAAAGTGGAGGGGAGTCCGGTGGATGCATGGAATACCTCGCCAACGAGCTCTTCTCTCCTTTGAAAGTGAAGGGGAGTCCGGAGGATGCAAGGACTACCTCGCCAACGATCTCTTCTCTCCTTTGAAAGTGGAGGGGAGTCCGGTGGATGCAAGGACTACCTCGCCAACGACCTCTTCTCTCCTTTGAAAGTGGAGGGGAGTCCGGTGGATGCATGGACTACCTCGCCAACGAGCTCTTCTCTCCTTTGAAAGTGGAGGGGAGTCCGGTGGATGCAAGGACTATCTCGCCAACGACCTCTTCTCTCCTTTGAAAGTGGAGGGGAGTCCGGTGGGTGCAAGGACTACCTCGCCAACGAGCTCTTCTCTCATTTGAAAGTGGAGGGGAGTCCGGTGGATGCATGGAATACCTCGCCAACGAGCTCTTCTCTCCTTTGAAAGTGGAGGGGAGTCCGGAGGATGCAAGGACTACCTCGCCAACGATCTCTTCTCTCCTTTGAAAGTGGAGGGGAGTCCGGTGGATGCAAGGACTACCTCGCCAACGACCTCGTCTCTCCTTTGAAAGTGGAGGGGAGTCCGGTGGATGCATGGACTACCTCGCCAACGACCTCGTCTCTCCTTTGAAAGTGGAGGGGAGTCCGGTGGGTGCAAGGACTACCTCGCCAACGAGCTCTTCTCTCCTTTGAAAGTGAGGGGAGT